>JAFFST010055025.1:32983-47263 GCA_022414735.1 Noturus placidus | reverse complement strand
AGAAGTTAAACGTTACTTTTTGTATTGAAGTGCTATATTCATTATTATTATTATTATTATTATTATTCCTGAAGGATCCTAAGGAGGAGCTGAATCATGTTCAGGAGGTAAAGGAAGAGACGAGCGACATTGAGGAAGGTGGCCTGGATCTCACTGTGCATTTCAAACCCATCAGCGCTTATGTGAGCGACAGACAGGAGATGCTGGAGCAATGCTTCAACGTTCTCGGACAAAACAAGCTGAAAAAGATGCTTCCAGACGAGCTGAAGGTGTGTTGTGGCTTTATCGTCCATTTCACAGCCGTTCACGTGTGTCCTTCTGATGTCTCGCTGGGTTTGGACATGTCTGACCTTCTGCTTTTTCTTTGGCGCTGTGATATTTCTGTAGGACTGCACGTTTACGGAGATCAAGACGCTGTGCTGGGATCAACTTCAGCAGCTGTCCGAGAACAATCTGCTCCAGATACTGGAGGGTTAATTACATTTACTTTGGTTTTTTTTTTTTTAAGAAAAGAAAATCCAGCCCTGTACACCATGTATTTTCTGACTAAATTCTGTATTGCCTTTTTAAAATTATTATTTTAAATCTCTTTCATTGACATACTCATCTATTTTCACTATTGTTAACACCTTCCTACATTACCCACAATGCTCGAATACCTGCTGGTTGTGGGGTTTCTTTTTTTTTCTTCTTTTCTACTTAAAGAGAGCGATGCAGCAGCGCTTTATTGCTTATTCTGTCCAGTTTTCTCAATGCAAATAGATCAGCTTCCAAAGCTTTAAGTTTCCTGTGAATGCGTCATCACACTCACGGTGTCATAGATGATAACTAGCCAAGCTGTTTTAATACAGCCTCGTCTATCCGCGTTAGCAGTCCCTTCTGGATTTAACGATTTCACTATTGCAGAAATGAACAAAAATAATCAAGCAATATTTAGAGGAGCTCACGGTTTTTAAAAACGGCTGCAGAGTCGGGCCGAGACGCGTCACGTGACTCACGACGCGCGTTCATCCAAAACCCTCTTCGATTCACGTGACGTCACCACGACGCGCGTTCATCCAAAACCCTCTTCGATTCACGTGACGTCACCAGGACGCGCGTTCATCCAAAACCCTCTTCGATTCACGTGACGTCATCACGACGCGCGTTCATCCAAAACCCTCTTCGATTCACGTGACGTCACCACGACGCGCGTTCATCCAAAACCCTCTTCGATTTATGTGCGTCGAACATGAGTACAGCTAAACAGGTCTTGTTTGCTCACAAACATCACTGCGAAACAGTTTAGTCAATTGCAATTTCGCCAATCCAAGTCGTTTTCTGCAAAAAAAAAAAAAAAAAAAAAACCTCTGCAAAATCCTATATGGATATAAACAGTTTCATTCATGTAATGAAAACACAGCCCCAAACAACAGATTAGTGCCAGAATCACTAAGAATCCCCGTTAAAGAGTAGTTTTGCGCCGGATCTCTGAGGATAAAAGAATCCGGGGTTTGCCGGTCTAGCATCCGGAAAGTTCTGGTAAAGCGTTCTGGTATTCATGTCTGAAGATTTTTTTATTTAATTAATTTATTTTTTGAAGTTGTCATTTTAGATTCTATTTATAAAGTGTCTATCTGGCTTCAGTTTAATTATTCACAACTATTGTTATAATCTGATTATTGAAGGTAAAGAGGTGACTGCGAACTCAGACGCTGAAGACAAAGAGACTAAAAGGACTTCAGTGGACAGTCAGTAAGTCAGATGTCCATGACTTCTACATTTCGTTGTACACAGTCCGTGTTTGTTTATGGCGTATGGACACGGATCACTGGACGTGTCGGGGATTCTCACTGATTTACTTGCTACACAGATAAATACGAATCAAGCGTCCAGGCACACGGTCTCTACTCAGTCCCTCCGTTCATAGAAATGAGCTCAAAAATCAAGGAACCGCCGCAGGATTTTTATTCTCTCAAAATGAATGCAGATTTTCTGCAGGTTCGGGCCGAGACGTGTCACGTGACGTCATGACGACGTGCATCTGGCGTCGGACATGAGTACAGTTAAAAGGTCTCATTTACCAGCAAGCATGACTGCGAAACATTTTAGCGCAATTGTAATAGTTTTCTCCAAAAAAATTAAATCCCAAAAGTTTCCATACACAGGGGACTATGTTGTGCCTTCGCTCGGTTGGTCCGTGACAGTCTTCTTGAATTCGTTATTAAGTGTGTGTGTGTGTGTGTGCCGTGTTACCTGTTAGTCCATCACAATCTTGAGAAAGCTTCCTGATCCAGCCTTGAGAATAATTTCCATATGTTTTTCTTGTGTCAAAGGCGTTCTTAAAGGCTTTCTGAAAATTATAATATAAAGTGTTAATTTCCCATATGTATGAAGACTTTTGGAACCATACATATTTTTTTTTAACCATCTTCCATTAACTGCGCATTTCCATAAGCAAGCGTACAGGAAACGCGCCACACTGAAGTGTAATCACTCAGATATGTGGGCGTAATCTGACCCAAGACGACGTTCGTAAATTGAGTTCTAAACCAAATAAACCTTGCCTTAGCATAGTGACGTCACTGATATCACCCTCTAGTGGACGAATCATGAATTGCCATTTCAATACCTTTTTATTTCTGCAGTTTATATAATTTTTTTTTATTATTATTATTCAAGAGCTTGAGCTGTAGAGATGTGTTTTGGTGGTGGTTGTGCCCGATGCTCCCTGGGATAGGCTCCAGGTCCCCAGGTTCCTTTTCAGGAGTAAGCGGTTGAAGATGGATGGATGGATGGTTGTTTTCTTTCATTTTTACACGATCTCTTGTGTGATCAGGCTGAAAACCCCTGCCGGAGACGAACACTGGCTGTGTGTTGTCCTACTTTACTCGTTGCACCGGCGTAGGATTTAGTGCTGTAGTTGTGAAGCGGTGACATACAGTAGCGCCGACGGCGAGCTCACAGAACAGAGCTTCAAGTCTCTGAAAGGTTACTTTGTTTTGTTTTTAAGGCAGGACAACATTGTGGACTCCACGTCATCTATGAAAGAGACTGCTGAAGGAGAAGACAAGCAAGGTAATGATGATGACTAAAATATTACAAATGAGAGATTATTTAGAGATTCAGGTTATAAAAGGCCATGAAATATTATGCACAGTGACATGTAAATAACTACGTGCTTTTTTTTTTTTTCCATCCGACTTGAAAAAGTGTTGGTGTTTTTTTTTTTTTTAAACCATTAAACCCCTGATACAACTGAGCAGTTGAGGGTTAAGGGCTGTGCCCAAGGGCCCAACAGTGGTAGCTTGGCAGAGCTGGGGCTTGAAGGCTCCTGACCTTCTGAGCAGTAACCAAGAGCCTTTAACCACTGAGCCACTACTGCATATCCAGAAATATATTCACCTACATGTTTATTACAAATATAAACTTGGTCAACAGTTACATAGAGAGATATGTAATGTGTGTAAAATGTATTAGCGGTCATTGCTTCAGATTCTCAAGCCACTACTGGCTTGTACTGTACCATGTTCATGTCTTATAAAAACGTTTATATTTAATATTATACATGCACCACGGTTGTGAAAGTGCCCTAAAACATGACTGAAGAAAACAGGCTAAGGTGTATTAAATATGATTTTAAAAAAAACTATCGCGGACATTTGAGTGGGATTAAATGTAAAAATTGCTGACGAAATGAACTCTTGTTCGGGTGCCAGATGAACTAATTTCACACACTCTAAACACGCATGCTCAGGTTTATCTGGAGAGGAGAGTGACGTTCTGAGCATTAACGCTGACATGAACGACAGTGACATCGAGGGCCACAAAGACCCCAAACTCCAAGAAGAGGAAATCCCTGCTCCCATAGAGACCCCCCCTTCGTCCACCACGCCCGCTCCTGGACCGGACCTCCAATCGGACGAGCCGAAGCTGGAGCTTCAGCGCGACATTGACAAGAGCGTTAGCGAGATCCTCGCTTTGAGCAATCCCACTAGTGACGAAGCAGAGCCGGTCGCTATGGAAGTGGGTCCTGCATCACTTCCTGATCCTGCTGCAGCACCGTCAGCACAGCAGCTGGCGCTCCTGGAGTTAGAGATGCGAGCGAGAGCTATCAAAGCTCTAATGAAGGCCAGCGAGGTGAGGAAATAAACTCTGGTGACTCTAAGCAGAGTGAGTCGGTTCTGCAGCCGTGCTGGCTTCTGTAATTTTGTCTAAGGAACATATGCAGCCATATTGGCTTTTTGTGCTTTTTTTTATTCTTTTTTTTTTTTTTTTTTTTTTTTTTTTTTTTTTTTTTTGCTGCTTAGTTTTTTGTTTTTAGTACTTGAGCCTGACAGTATGATGGACACGGTTTTACTTTAGAGATCGGACACTTTCAGTTGAGTGATCCGGTTAACACCATGGCCCATTTCTAATAAACAACCCTACCATTCATTAAAAATGTGTCAAGTTTTGATTTTTACAAATAAATACCACATTTCACTTATTTTTTTATATATACGCTCAGGTATATCTGTATAGTAGGACAATTCTGCCTACTTATACTTCATAAGATACTAAGTTTACACCGTATTTTTTACAGTGATCAAAGCACTTTTTTTATTTTTATTTGTTATCCTGCTAGTTTGTGAGTAGTATTTAATCAATTCCTTTATTGACCACTAGAGGGCAGTGTAGTACTGTAGTTCAGGAGAAGTCATTTCCTTATTTTCTGTTGGCATCTTTAAAGCCATTCAAGTCTACCTCACAGAAGACTTCAAAGCTCATCTTGTCCTAAAGGTAGTATTTAGATTTGTTTTTATTACTTCAATGTTATCATGTGTACAGTGGTTTAAATTCAGGGTGCATGCAGAGACACCAGGATGTCAAGCTATGACAACTAAAAAGATAGGCAGAAGGTAACACAGACATGAGAGTACCTTCCGTGGGACATAATGTCTTGCTACTCAACAAACCAGACAGAATCTAAACCTCCCGATTTACCAACAACCAGGCTGAACATCCCAACAGAAACATCGTGATGAGAATTAGAAAACAATAGGAGAGTATCATTTCTATAATTGCTTTCCTGATTGGCACAGTGGCTTAGCGGTTAGCATATTTGACTCCGAGGTTGGGGGTTTGATTCCCGCCTCTGCTCTGCATGCATGGAGAACCGGAGTTTCCTCCTTGTACCCCGGTTTCCTTTCCCAGGCCATTAACATCCTTGTAGGTTGACTGGCATTTCTAAATTGTTTGTTGTGTCTGTATGGGGTGTGATCATCCCCTGCAATGGATTAGCACCCCGTCCCCCTGAATATGTGCCCAGCGTTCCCGTGGTTAGGCTCCGGGCTCCCTACGACCCTATGTAGGATAAGAAACACATCTTCCATTGCTTATCCTTACACACATTGATATGATTTAAAATGATGAATTAAAATGTAGTATTACATTTTCTTGTAGTTAAATATAGCGGCCACATAGTGGCAGTTTATTAGACTACTATGAAATGTTATTGTTTGCGAGTATACTATTCATGCTTGGTTCTCGTGCATATATCACCGTAGTAGTCCGGGTTATGTTCATGTTTAAATCGTCTCTTGTGTTGAAGTTATATTTTATTGTTACGTCAACAAAAAATTCTGCAATTCCTCACCGCGTATATGATTATTTGGGGGCGTGTCTGGTAGGGCAGGATCTGATGCATCAATAACTGATCAGTTTCCACAAGAAGACTTGTTACGTGAGATTAGAAAATATTGAGTGAAGAAAGAAATAAAGAAACGTGTAGAAGTTGATCGAACCGGAGAAATTGATCAGGTGATTTAATTTTAATTTTTTTTTTTAACTCCGTCTATAATAAAATGTTGTATTTAGTGTATTTATATGTGTATGCTGGACTCATTGGGTTATTAGTCTATTAGGGCAGCTGTGGCTCAGTCGGTAGAGCGGGTTGTCCACTAATCCACTAATCGTAGGGTTGGTGGTTCGAATCCCGGCCCGGGTGATCCCATGCCGAAGTGTCCTTGGGCAAGACACTGAACCCTAAGTTGCCCCCGATGGCAAGCTAGAACCTTGCATGCAGCTCTGCTACAATTGGTGTGTGTGTGTCTCATCTGTAAGTCGCTTTGGATAAAAGCGTCTGCTAAATGAATAAATGTCAATGTATTAAGGACTGTTTTGTGAAATTCATACGATATCGATGGATTATTTTCATAGAACTATATTTTATATATAGTGTATATATTTATATTTTAACTGTTTTATTTATTTATTTATTCTAAATAATAATTTAAAGCCTCTCACCAGTGAGACACAGGACAAGAAAAAGATTCAGCTTCATGATAATGGGTAACTGGGGAGTGACACAAATTTTTAAATAAATATCTCTATCCGGTCTGACTTTGCCGGCCATGGGTGGCCCGCGCAGACAACGACGATCTGCCCAGGTCTGCCGATCCTGACCCCTGTCGCCGTCGGGACCAGAACTCATCTTGCAAGGCCACTAGGTCTGCGCCTACAATCACATACACACACCCATTCATACACTACGGACACTTTGGACACACCAATCAGTCTACCAAGCATGTCTTTGGACTGGGGGAGGAAACCGGAGTACCCGACGCATGGGGAGAACATACAAACTCCACACACACACGGCCCTGGCGGGACTCAAACCCCGGACCCTGGAGGTATGAGGCGAACGGGCTAACCACTAAGCCACCGTGTGCCCCTAATAAAAATAAATATAAAAGTAGCAAATTACAAAGCCGTTCATTTGTGTATCATTTATTTATTCGTTTAATATTTACAGATGATCTGTTTTCCGTCATTATATTTATATTTCCATCATAATATTATATTTATTAAAGAGGAATAAAATCAGCAGCTGAGAGAAACAAAACAAACAAAAAAAAAGCCACTAATTAATTGAATTGAATTTATTTCCAACTGTAATGTTCATCATCAAGCAGCTCTGTGTTCTAAAGCTCGGTGTTGAGCCCTGGCCAAACCATACTGTTAACCATCTAACCTAATAATATGATTTCTAGTATAAAAGGATCTAATCAGCTCTGAAACTGCAGGAACGGCAAGGCCGATTCGTTTGTTTGTGGGTTCTTTTGCTGTAAACTGAGGACTTTAGGGTTTGAGATCCGAAGATGAATGTGAGAAGAGAGTTTAGAATGTCTGCTTGATTTCAAGCTATTTATACGTAGCTTTTAACCCAAGTGAGGAGCATTTTACCTCCTGAAAAGGAGTCTGAAGGAAGAAACCCTCTGAAACAAACAAGAAGTGAAAGAGGCTGCAGGGAAAAGCCTGGAAAAGCATCATAAAAGAAGAAACTAACAGTTTAGTGGTTTCAGTGAGTCTCACACAAGAGATACGCAACCAAATATGTGTTCAGTCCATACGTCCATCTTCAACTGCTTACTCCTTTTCAGGGTCACGGGGAACCTGGAGCCTATCCCAGGGGGCATCGGGCACAAGGCGGGGTACACCCTGGACAGTGTGCCAGTCCATCGCAGGGCACAATCACATACACACCCACACACCCATTCATACACTACGGACACTTTAGACACACCAATCAGCCTAACATGCATGTCTTTGGACTGGGGGAGGAAACCGGAGTACCCGGAGGAAACCCCCGACACACGGGGAGAACATGCAAACTCCACACACACACAGATCCACAGCAAGAATTGAACCCTGAACCCTGTGGCGAACATGCTAACCACTATGCCACCGTGTGCCCTCGATATTAAGTGTGTATAAAGACTTATCAGTTCATATATATTTGTTTCAATCCTGAACTCTCGTCTCGTACCTTTCTTTTGATCTCGAACCCAGATGTATCGGCGTACCACACAAACAAACGAATTGGCCTCGCCGTTCCAATAGTTTCAGAGGGGACTGTATCTGCTTACAGCTAAACCTGTTCAAAGAGGACGGCACTAAGTAGTATTTAAAACTGCAAATCATGTGTCCTTAAAAAATAACATTTACAACGCCGATTAAGTGTAAAAAAAAAAAAAAAAAAAAAAAAAGTGTCATGTAGGCCAGGGGTTCCCAAACTTTTCCAGGGCAAGGCCCCCCAAATGGCAATAACATTTGACCGAGGCCCCCCTTTTGCAAGATGTCTTTAAAACACATTAAAAATATAAACGTCTGAATATAATATATTAATAATTACATCTTACATCTCTACATTACATTAGGAACTGATTGTGTGTGTGTGTGTGTGTGTGTGTGTGAGAGTGAATTTATTTTTCACACCGAATTGTTGAGGCCCTCCTGGTGCCCCCTGGTGGCCCCCACTTTGAAAACCACTGATGTAAGCAATTTAGTCTAGCCAGATGTTTTTGGTGGGAGGAAAGCAAAGAAAATCGAGTCTGCGCCAAGCCAAGCCTTTATTATCTGTCTTTATTCCTGTTTGGTGATGATGATGATGATGATGAGATAAATCTTCATGGAGTGTTGATGTTTTTTTTTGTGATTTGTCCACTAGAGGCCTCTGTTGCTCAACAAATGTATAGCATATGTACCATGTGGAAGGAAATAAAAGGTTGAGGTAAGCTGTGGCAAATACAGGACTCCTGTAACATCTTGTAGATCATTTTAATAATCTGGATAAGAATAGTGTGCTTCAGTAGGTATGATGTTGCCCTGTGATGTAGCATGTTTGGAAAAGTACGGTTTGCTGACTTTACATGTCTCAGAGGAAGCATGTTGAATCCTTCACCCTCCCGAGTTGGTCGATGTAAGATGATAGAGCAGAGCTGGTTGGTGGGTGAAAAAGCTTGTGAGAAAATGATTGAAAATACAAATGTACATGGTTATGTGTGCACAATAAAGAGCTCTATACTCAAAAAAAGAAGCTGTAGGCTTGTGTACCATGTGAAGCTGTTTTAGAGTACAGCAGTTATGTGTGTGAGACTACAACACATGACTTTAGACTGGGGGAGGAAACCGGAGTACCTAGAGGAAACTCCCAAAGCATGGGGAGAACGCCACACACACACAGGGCGTGGCGGGATTAAAACCCCCAACCCCAGAGGTGCGAGGCAAACATTCTAACCCCTAAGCCCCGACTAAAGTGCCACAGCATCCCATTTCCCAATGTCTCTTTCAGTAAAAGAAGTTCAAACTAAAACGAGTACGAGTTTCTGTACAAAATATAGCATGGACGTCACTGAAAATACTTATGAAGATAATTCAGTTGTTCAGCGTTGATTTATCCCTTTATGTCCATTATGTATAATCGAAAGCTACAGTTCAAAAGAAAGCATGTAGACGCAAGTGCTTGTTGATTACGATGTAAAGAAAACCTTTTCATAGGTTCTCTTTGAATGTGTTTGTCATCAGTGGTGCGAACACGTGACAAATCTTTCTGTCCTAAAAAAAACAATTGTCAATTTGTCTTTAATTGGCTGCCGTCTTAATTTACGCATTCCCAAAGTGACTATCAGGCTGCTCGAAATCCTACTGCAGGTGCTAAACGAATCCATTTGCACAGATACGATCTTATATTTAGCGTTTTTTGAATTTTCACGCAGAAACAGCACGGGTTTATTGCATATTTATTAGAGCAAGGTGGAGATGTGTTATTTTGCTTATTTGAAAGATACAGTCATCTGTAGACCATGTTAGTAAATCAGATTGCATGGGTTTTTTTGATGTTGGTTTTTTTTTTTTTATTAAATAGGGGTGCCATGCAGTCTGTTTGTGTTTCTACACACAGACCCTAGGATTGGAATTAAACGCTCTGCGAACGAGCTTTAAATAACACAGTGCTCAAGATGGACTAAATGAATTGATTCCCTGAGCGATGAATCACAGGCTACGTCTGGGTTACATTACACGCTGAAACTGAGCCCGGCTCCATTAATTCTCCTTTAATACCGGTCGCGGTTTCAAGTTCATAGATCTGTAAACTTCAGTGACACAAGCGTTCTACTCGAGTCGTACTGTATGAAACGTTCCGGATTAAACCTTGGCCGAATTCTCTAACAGACTGTGCGATGATGTGTTCTCTATGGCAGGTTATACGATAAAGATCCTCTAACGATAGACCTGTGACGCAATACAATTACCGTATTCGGATTACGTCATCAATCAGCACGATCTTGGCTTGTACAGACAATGGGGTCGCAAACATTCTACGAAAGTGAACTTGTGGTAATAAGGATGTTTATTTTTTCTATTAATTCAATTCAATTTTATTTGTATAGCGCTTTTTACAATAGACATTGTCTCAAAGCAGCTTTACAGAAATATATCAACACGATATACAGATATTAAAGGTGCGGATTTATCCCAACTGAGCAAACCACAGAGTCGCGACAGTCGCAAGGAAAAACTCCGTAAGATGTTTAAGAGGAAGAAACCTTGAGAGGAACCAGACTCAGAAGGGAACCCGTCCTCATCTGGGTAAAAACAGGTATTCTGAAAGAGTTCATTATTGAATTATAGGAAATTTGCATGGCTCAGAAGAAGCCATAGTCCCAGCAATCTGGAATTGGACCAGGTGAGAGCTCCATCCAGAGGCAGGACACCCGAGACAGCTCACGCAGGTCCAGGAGAGCAGAATGGACCAGGATCTTCCGATATCTCCATAAGATCATGTCTAGCTCGTGATTAGCATGTTCAGTTTATTTTATTTATTTATTTTCATTTTTACCATTGCTGCTATGTATACTGTCCTCTTATCGGTGGCTTTTTAAGTGTTGTAGCATTGCTCGCACTCTGAGGTTTTAATGAAATATTTCTGATTCTGCCAGAACTTTATTGTTGGCTGTTTGTTTATTTTTAAAGCAGAATTCCTTTACAGTGATTACCCACAATGCCGTTGAACTACCTGCTGATAGTCAAGTGACGAAGAAAGCTTGCTCTTGTGGTTTTAGGAGCTAAAAGTGAAACCTGAATGTTATTCCTTTCCCTGAGGCGAGAAAATGGAGTTTGTGCCTGTTTCAGCATTGAATTTATTCATTATGTCACACTCCACCGTAGTGGTTAATGGCTCATATGAAAGTAGACAGTCAGGGCTTTAAGAATTTGCAGTCCTTTTAAACTTAGCCTACTAGGTTTAATTAATAAAATAAGAAAATTATTTTATTGTGGCAGTTGAACACAGTGTTTTACTATTTAAAAGTTGTCATGCTGTCCATTTAATGTCTGTACCAATGTTATTTTGGAGAGGTGTGAATCGTTTACTGAGCAGTTGGCTTACATTCCTCCCGTTTTCCCATTGCCCTGCTCACTAGCAGCTAAAAACAGTGTCGCGATACTCTACGCTCTACACACAGAAACCTAACAGTGTCCTGACTAAATTTTTACCAGACTTTTGCAGAGATAAAATAATTAATTTGTTTAAATTGTCCGATAAGTCGATTTCCATTCCAACAGCGGACTGGAACACCAGTGTAAAGCGAGAAAGGGTTAAACATTATTGTAAATCATCATAGCAGCTAAATTATCAGAAGACTGATGGGTTAAAAAAAACCCAGCACCAAACATCCATCCATCCTCTACCGCTTACTCCTTTTCAGGGTCACGGGGAACCTGGAGCCTATCCCAGGGAGCATCGGACACAAGGCGGGGTACACCCTGGACAGGGTGCCAGTCCATCGCAGGGCACAATCACATACACACTCATACTCATACACTACGGACACTTTAGACACGCCAATCAGCCTAACATGCATGTTTTTGGACTGGGGGAAGAAACAAGAGTACCCGGAGGAAACCCCCAACACAACATGCAAACTCCGCACACACATGGCCCTGGCGGGACTCAAACCCCGGACTCTGGAGGTGTAAGGCGGACGTGCTAACCACTAAGCCACTGCGCGCCCCTTCAGCATCAAACAACAAATCACTAAAAACATAGAAAACTGTTCAATATAAACACATTTCCCGTGACTGAGGGTGGAGCTTTTCTTTGTCTAATCAGTGGCCGGATTTCTTGCACATTATCCCATCTTTTTGCAAAATTTTGAAGTGTAACCGGTCCCTCTAGCAGGGGGTCTAAAATTGGCACTGTTGATGCTGACAAACCACCCATTGTAGCATTGTAGTTATAATAACATGCTAAGACAAAAGAGCCTCATTACTCACTCTACCATTAGCAATCAGAGCAAAATACGAGCAATCAAGTAAGAGAGAGAGAGAGAGAGAGAGAGAGAGAGAGAGAGAGAGAGAAAGAGTTGGTACCCTGAGCTTATCTGTGAGCCTGATTTTAATGATACAGAACAAGCCAGAACAAATATCTTCAACATACAGTTATTCATGCTTCTGTGCAAAAGTAATTACTATTTATTATTACTATTATTATTTGATTTTAAACACAATACTCATATCAGAGCTCTAAAACTGATTACTACAACTGATCAAGCTTCTCACGGTATCCAAGCTTGACTTTCAGCATTCTTCACTACAGTCGATACTCGTGTCTGATCACTTCACTGCTAGTCAAAGCATCTCATTAGCAATGTAATCCCAGCAGTACCTTTACAGGCAGTAGTGGCTCAGTGGTTAAGTTTTTGGGCTACTAGAAGGCAAAGAATTCAAATCCCTCGAGAATTCAAGTCCCTTAATCCCGAAGATGCTCAGCTTCATCATGTCGCATTGGCAGCTGAATCAATCAGATGTAAACGCACTGCTTACAGATGCAGTGAAAGGCAACACATCATTGGGCGGCTGTGGCTCAGTCGGTAGAGCGGGTTGTCCACTAATCCACCAACCGTGGGGTTGGCGGTTCGAATCCCGGCCCGGGTGATCCCATGCCGAAGTGTCCTTGGGCAAGACACTGAACCCTAAGTTGCCCCCAATGGCAAGCTAGCACCTTGCATGGCAGCTCTGCTACCATTGGTGTGTGAATGTGCTCTCATTAGTAAGTCGCTTGTAAATGTAAAAATGATATTTCTGTAAAGCTGCTTTGAGACAATGTACCATTGTAAAAAGCGCTATACAAATTGATAAATTATTAAATTATCAAACACTCGTACCCATTGTATCAACATCACAAAGCACATAGTTGAACCTGAAGAAAGTTCTCAGATGTTTTCCACCTATCACAGTTCCACAATGATGGCTGTGGCTCAGTCGGTAGAGCGGGTTATCCACTAATCCACTAATCGTAGGGTTGGTGGTTTGATTCCCGGCCCGGATGACTCCACATACCAAAGTGTCCTTGGGCAAGACACTCAACCCCAAGCTGCTCCCGATGGCAAGTTAGAGCCTTGTATGGCAGCTCTGCTACCACTGGTGTGTGAGTGTGAGTGTGTGTGTGTGAATGGGTGAATGAGACACAGTGTAAAGCGCTTTGGATAAAAGCGCTATATAAGTGCGCCATTTGCCAATGAGTCCGTTAAAGGTGTGGTCTGCGTTCTCAGAAATGGAATTATTCCCAGAAATCCTCTCAAAGAACTGCGCAAAACAAATGGTTTTCTTGGCAAAAACGCTATCTAGCTAGCTACCTTATTAGCGTAAAACCTGAGAGCAAAAAACAAAATACAGACAACACTGTGTACAATACAAGGTGAAAAGCCAGATCATACAGAGTCGTCTAAAAGGTACCTTTCTTACAAATGTACGAGAAGGAAAAGAATAAAAGATGAAGTTTCTGCATCTCAGAAGAATTCTTAGCTATATTGTTCTCATTACTATGACTTTTAAATGTCTTTTGAGAATCCCAGTGGAAAACTTCTCCAGCTGGCAGCCATTCTTTCATGACAGCTTTATTACAGGTTTGATAAAGCTGATCTACAGCTCAAAGAAATCTCATCGTGCCATTTTTTTCTAGGCATGTGGAACTCGTTGTTGGATGGCGCATTTTTAATAAGATATCTCCTGTCAGCAATGTTTTTTAAGCTGATACAGTGTTGATGTTGTTGTCCCTGTAATAATAGTATCTCTCAGATCTACCTTCTCATTGTTGACATTCCTGTAGTCTATAGACTCCAGGCTTCCCCATGTCCCTGAGTTTGATAAGCAGTACAGAAAATGAGTGGATATTTTGCTGTATACTTGGTTACGCTAGCTTTTTAACTGTACAAGCTACATACATCCACCAATGGCACCAATAATTGCTGCTACTTGAAGCAGAATGTGTGTGCAACTGTGCCCTGAGATGGGTTGGCATCCCACCCAGGGTGTCCCCTAGTCTTGTGCCCAGAGATCCTTGGGATAGGCTCCAGGCTTCTCCGTGATGCTGTGTAGGATAAGTGGTATGGAAAATTAATGGATGGCTTTTTCTTCCTACAGGCTGTGCCTGTGATTTTATTTTGGACATACAGTGGTGTGAAAAAGTGTTTGCCC
>JAFFST010055024.1:45815-50815 GCA_022414735.1 Noturus placidus | reverse complement strand
AAAAATTTCCTCTTCTATTCGGCGTAATGGCCCAAAGGGTATTATTTCCTCTTCCATCTCCACCGTGGTACAAATATATAAATTAAATCAAAGATAGATGCGCAACTAGGGAGCTGAGAGGATGGATTTGTTTTCCTCCCAGCGTGTCTGACACGAACAGGAGCACCGTAATTAAGGAGCATCTTTCTCCTCCTCCTCCTCCTCCTCCTCCTCCTCCTCCTCACGGCCCTGAAACTTCATTTTCCCTTTTCCTCCATTAGAAACAGGAGAACCTGTCTCCCGAACAGGCCATCAATTAAAGCAACAACAAAAGCACAGCACAGGACGGGATTTCTCCGCTCGCCAGACGGTCTAATGTAGTGTTGCACGGACGATACTTATCTTCACGGCGAGATACACATTACGGATGAATACGAGATCGCGCGCCGGCTTAAGTAACATTTGTCTGGGGAAGGAAATGTACAGAAATTGAATTACCAGTCATGCGCCTACACCACCACCATGCATTAACACCGTGGAATGATTCGCTTCTTGGCTGGGAAATATTAAATAGACCTTTTAAATGTGGAAATGCTGCTGTGTTTGTTTGTTTGTTTGTTTGTTTGCTTATTTATTTATTTGTTTGTTTATTTATTTTAAATGAAGAACGGAGGTGGAAGATCTGCTATGTACGGAATATAAAGGAGTTCCACCGCCACAAATTTTGATTACATTGCTATAACAGGACGCCACGAGATGTTCGATTTGTCTTATATCGCAGTCATTTGCCAATGAGACGTACGGCGCTCCTCTGTCCTGAAGATACCTCTGACGGTGACCAAGCGCCGATCCTGGAGACTCCTTCAGGAAAATAAAGAAACGAGCCTGGTGAATCCCTGAGAAACGAGTAAAACATTGTCACTGAGATGAATATCTAAAGCGACTTACAAATGAGACACACTCACACACCAATGGGAGCAGAGCTGCATGCAAGGTGCTAGCTTGCCATCGGGGGCAACTTAAGGTTCAGTGTCTTGCCCAAGGACACTTCGGCATGGGATCACCCGGGCCGGGATTCGAACCACCAACCCTACGATTAGTGGATTAGTGGACAACCCGCTCTACTGACTGAGCCACAGCCACCCATATTATGATTATTATGAACATCATGATTGGGTAGAAAGCGCCGTTCTTGACTAACTTGGCTCGGATTGGATAATAATCGTATTGAGATTTCTATTTACAATCAAAACCCAAAGCAAAATGCGCTTCTGTGAACGACACCGCGTCGCTTTCACACGCCGACGCGGACATCAAAACTTTACGGCCGTAAAGTTCCTCGCAGGATTAGTAAAGTTCCCAACTTCTCTGAGATCTCCGATTGAGTCCTCAAACCGCAGCCGAGACGGGGCGAGGCGAGTCCTGGACGAGACGCCTCTCTGGCGCTGAGGTAAATCGGCTGCTTTTGATGAAGGGCCCAGGAAGCCAGGGAAGACGAATGACTCGCGTGAGCTCGTATTCATCACGCCGCTGTCTTGCACTTCCGCATTAGCCCGTGACACAAGATGAAGAGCGGTGGGACGTGCAGAACGACCTCGGCTGACGGCCTCGAAGAGAAGCAGCGGCACAATAGGAACGCATTACAGGAGCTCTCGAGAAATATCACCGCGCCACGTTTTCACGAATAGCGCGATGTGCGGCTTGGCTAAGCTCGGCTCGGATCGGCTCGGGCCTGGCACGCGGGCCGAATGGAAAGCGGTTGATTATTTTATTCTGGTTTATGGAGAGAGCACGGCTGCTCCGCTCTGGGAGAAGAGCTGTCTAAAAATATATGAGCAGATCGATCCGCGCAGGTTTAATGTCTTTCATTTCTTCCCATCGACCGCGCGGCTCACTTTTGTCAGCAGTGCCATATACTCTATGACTTAATGCAGTGTGTTTAGGGTGTGTATTTCCCCTCGCATCCTTTTACTAGCATTAGGACTCAGTGTTTTTGTTTTTCCACTGAAAGTCATCGCGATAATCTGGAGCCGTTAAGAATCCGGTCCGAAAAGGACTTTCACGTAGAGATTTAACGCTGCGTTCACTCTAGCGAGTGATGAGTCAATTGTCGGTGTGTATGTTTATCATTTGTGGGTGTGGCCTGCCCTGATTTTTATTTCTTTTTTAATAAATAAAGAATTTTATTAGCTAGCTTCTAAGGTTAGCTAGCGTACCACAAATTAAAACGCTAGCTATTCAGCTGGCTGTTTTGACGTCATGTTATGTGCTCAGCTTCGTTCTCAAATTAACAAAGCATGCTAACCGTACTAGCTACATGCTACTCTCATCAGCAGCACCAACGGTCACTTGTGATCCCTTCCAAGCTTTACTTTTCTCACTAACGCTCCTATAAACCACGGTTTTACGTTGTTGTTTGTTTTCCTCCTCATTTTGGCGCATTGGTAGGAACTGAAGATGCGAATGGGGAACCGAAGAAGCGTCGCGCCGCACGCACCACAGGGTCGGTCCGAAGCAATCGTTCGGATTTGTCGCCGTCACGTCGCACCTCATTGACATAGACTTCGCTATCGCCGTCACGGAAACGTCAGCTCCGTGTCACGCACCTGACTCTTGAATCTAAGAGGTCATGCAGCACGGCAAAACACTTTTACCACGTGTCATGACTTTAACTTTAAAGATGCAAATTGCAGAGCAACGCAAACACCGGGCAGAAGTGGGCTGTCAAAAAAGTTACAAACCGACCCTTTAATACAAACGTTACAGGATTCTGAAGCACTGTAAAGTCTTTCCAGATATTTTGTGGTGCCGTGTACAATCCAAGTCATGTGTGGGGATGGAAAAACAAAATCAATACTATTATCCGAGTCCTTTATCTGATCATCTCGGAGGACACACTTTCCGTGTGTCGTCGACTGACGGACGCGTTCGACCCCATCATCATCATCATCATCATCATGAACACAATGCCCTGCCACTTCATTTTGAAAATGAAAGAGTGTTTAAAAAGATGTTGTTATTTTTTTCCGTTGGAAAAAGGTGACCTTGGTTTGACGCGGTTCTTTGCTTTAAGGTCTAATCGCTCAAGTGGAGCCATCCATCACCACACGTTTCCAGGAAAAACAAATTACGGGCCTCCACTGGCACATAAACATGACCGATCAATACGCGAGCGCTCTGCACAAAATGCCACCTCTATTAGATCATTTCTAATCATCTTGTTGTCTTTCCACTTGTGCCAAGTCAATGGTGTGTGTGTGTGTGTGATGGCATTTCTCTGAAAATATATCCTATTTGAAAGCAAAGAATCTGTGCTGATGTTATGACATATACTGTATGATAGACAACCCCATATAACACACACACACACACACACACACACACACACACATGCTTGTACACACCTACATTTGTACTCTGTACAGTAACACACTCCAGGCTAGTTTAGTATTTCCAAATGTTCATAACAAACACACTACACACACTCATTATAATTCCGAGTGTGTTTCTTTTCTTTGCTTTTCTTTTTTTTTTTCTCTCCACTCTTCGCTCCTCAGGGAATTAACGTTCTTTTTTTAGCCCTAGTGAAACCACTCGTATAATACATGTGTGAGCTTCTCGTGTGTCTTTAGGCGTATTCTTTTCTGGTCAGTACACGCTCAAGTGTTTTCTCTCAGTATGGAACGTTTTGGCTGAAATTGCTGCAGAGATTTTCATTCTCATTCACGGTATGCGGGTCAAAATGGTTTATAACCATCATATATCTATCATATCATATGCTATCATGTCTGCTATCTTGCGTGACAATTACCTAGCTTTCATATTTGCATGCTATCTGACTAGCTAACAAGTTCACGCGCTAATTAGCTAGCCTTGTGTTTAGCTAAAGATGTAGGCTACACCAGCTGTCAAGCACAAATGGACATGGACAACGACAATCCACTATTAACCCGATTAAGACCATACTCTGATTAAGAAACTAGCATGTAAACAGCTATTTTTAATGACCTTAATCTGATTAAGGTCATAATCTAATTAAGCTCTAATCGAATTAAGACGTGTGGAGTGCTCCTGTTGTAGAGGCATTATGGACGTGTATTACAGACATGCAAACACCGTAATCACATGACAGGAGTATTCTAAAAGCGACTCATGTAAACACCTTAATCACATTATTATCTTAATCAGATTACTGCTATCCATGTACACATAGTATTTGATTTCTTACAATCCAATCTAGCTATAGTATGCCAAATGCTATTATATCAGCTTGCCGTCTAACTACCTACTGTAACTAACCAATATGCTGATTAGCTACATTGCTATTTAGCTAGCATAGTAAAGTAATGAAGTTATTCATCTGCCTTAAATGGGTGGAGGAAATGATTTCTTAAAATCCACAGCGTATATACAGTATAACAAGTCAAACATTGCCAGATTGGCTTGCTTACTAACTAGATTAGTAGCTAATGTGGTAATTAGTAACTAGATTACTAGCTAGTGTGGTAACAATTAACTAGATTAGTAACTAGTGTGATAATTCTGAACTAGATTAGTAGCTAGTGTGGTAATTATTAACTAGATTAGTAGCTAGTGTGGTAATTATTAACTAGATTAGTAGCTAGTGTGGTAATTATTAACTAGATTCATAGCTAATGTGGTAATTATTAACTAGATTAGTAGCTAATGTGGTAATTATTAACTAGATTAGTAGCTAGTGTGGTAATTATTAACTAGATTAGTAGCTAGTGTGGTAATTATGAACTAGATTAGTAGCTAATGTGGTAATTAGTAACTAGATTACTAGCTAGTGTGGTAATTAGTAACTAGATTACTAGCTAGTGTGGTAATTAGTAACTAGATTAGTAACTAGTGTGGTAATTAGTAACTAGATTAGAGCTAGTGTGGTAATTAGTAACTAGATTCGTAGCTAATGTGGTAATTATTAACTAGATTAGTAGCTAGTGTGGTAATTATTAACTAGATTCGTAGCTAATGTGGTAATTATTAACTAGATTACT
>JAFFST010055024.1:7102-17102 GCA_022414735.1 Noturus placidus | reverse complement strand
AATGCCCTGGCTGAGGGAAGGAGGTTCTCACAAAAGATTTGACGGTACATGGCCCCGCCCATCATCCCTTTGATGCGGTGAAGTTGTCCTGTCTGCTTAGCAGAAAAACACCCCCAAAGCATCATGTTTCCACCTCCATGTGTGATGGTGGGGATGGTGTTCTTGGGGTCATAGGCAGCATTCCTCCTCCTCCTCCAAACACGGCGAGTTGAGTTGATGCTACAGAACTCCATTTTGGTCTCATCTGACCCCAACACTTTCACCCCCAAAGCATCATGTTTCCACCTCCATGTGTGACGGTGGGGATGGTGTTCTTGGGGTCCTCTGGTGTTCAGTGTTCCTCCTCCTCCAAACACGGAGAGTGTTTTTGGTCTCATCTGACCAGAACACTTTCACCCAGTTGTCCTCTGATGGTCAGATGAGACCAAAATGGATCTGTTTGGCATCGACTCAACTCGCCGTGTTTACTCCCTGCTCGTTAGGGAAGGAAGCTTCTTTCTTTGCACTTTCTATGTTTAATTTAAAGCTGGAGCGTTTCCTTTTTTATTTTTCTTCTTCCTTTTTTTTTATTTTTTTTTAATTACCCCAAAGGCGATTTGTTTTATCAAGGGATTAAAATGTAACTCCCCTGCTGTTTATAAAGCCATTTTTAACATCCCAAAGATGCGAGGGCAAAGCAGATTTATTCCCTGCTCTCCATTTGGAAAATAGCTGAAATCACTTTCAGGGCAGGTTCTCTCGGTTCTGCTGCTGCTCTTCTCTCTTCCCCTCGGGTTACAGCATCACGCTGAGATCCACCAAGCTCCCAGAGGTTGAACAGATCAGACATAGAGGTGGTTTTGCTCGAGGCTGTGACATAATCCTTTCACATAATCTTTCCACGTTTGTTTGGAGGTGAGCTCCGTTTGGCTATTATTAGAGTGACATATTATCCGACCTGTGAAGTTAAGCAGGCTTGCAAAATTGGATGCACCGGAGGGAGGGAGCGAAGGCTGAGATCATCATAAATCCCATTTCTCTAGGATTTATATTTCTCTTTTCAGCCGCTTCCAAACTGTTTCTAGATCACATGTTCATAATTGTATCAGTGATTTTGTTTTATGTGAAGTGGCGTGTGTATCGTGGGCAATTATAATTTTTTTTTTCCACCCGTGGGATGAATGCATGACATGATAAAGTGTGTGTGTGTGTGTGTGTGTGTGTGTGTGTGTGTGTAACCCAATAGTTCATATTTCTGCGTGAAATGTACTCGGTGTAACAGAAAAGTGTTAAAATGAACATTAACCTGAGAGTTTTAGGACGCCTTCGCACCTCGAGTCCGAATCGGAGCGGAAATGATTCTTTTGATTCGTCTCGTGTTCGGTTTGGTTCGATTTCACACCGCACGTTATTAAACGAACCGAAAAAGCACAAGATAAAGCATCTAAGTGGCATACGTAGGGCTGATCGTGTCTTTGTCGGGCGCTTTTATTCAGTTGGTAAGGAATATGGTCAGTGCTTAATTAAACATTTTATTTGAAGCATCTGGTGTTTATTTTGTTTTGCGTGTCCGTTTCCAGCGTGAGTGTAACCACGCACTCCTTGGGTGGGGGGGGGGGGGTCGTTCGTGACCCCCCTCCACACTAATGTTGAGCAAATACCAATCTGTCCCCCCAATATACAGGAGAAAATATGTTCCGCTTTCACTTTCCCTGCCAACGGATCTGTCTTTTCTTCATCTATTCTATTTATTTTATTTATCTATTTGTTTATGTCTGTTCTTTTGTAATATATTCACGTTTGTTAAGGAAAATCGGTGTGTGTGTGTGTGTGTGTGTGTGTGTGTGTGTCCTGCAGCTCAGTCGGTGATGTATTTAGGTGATGTATCCCACACCGTGCTGTGGGAGCTTCTATCGCTCAGAAAGCACGTGAATTCAAACAGTAACTGTAATCCTGAAACTATCTTCTAAATATACACATTTTCAGTATCAGATTTTGGAAGCTTGGCTGCGGGGGGTGTTAGCGCTTGGACCCCCCCAATGTCCAAGCGCTTGCCCCTCCCCAACTCCCCCCATTTCCATGGTTTCCAGTTGTTCTTGTGTTTCACTGTTGTTGGTAAATACCCTGTTCCTTCTTTTCTTCCATGCGAGGTCTTACCGTGTTGATTGTCCGTTAAGACTGGGCCTTAGTTTCCTGGATTTCTTGTTCTAGTTCCATGGTTTTTTCGTGATTTTCCCAAATATGGATTGTCAACGCCGGTCTGTGTTCTGACACGGATTATGATGATCGGATTTTCCCTAATAAACAACATGTCGAGAACGTACGTGCTCGTGTCTCGCCTCAAACACGTTGCGGTCTCCTGCAGTTTCCTCCGGGTACTCCGGTTTCCTCACCCAGTCCAAAGACATGCACGGTGTACTGATGGGCGGCTGTGTCTCAGTCGGTAGAGCGGGTTGTCCACTAATCCACTAATCGTAGGGTTGGTGGTTCGAATCCCGGCCCGGGTGATCCCATGCCGAAGTGTCCTTGGGTAAGACACTGAACCCTAAGTTGCCCCCGATGGCAAGCTAGCACCTTGCATGCAGCTCTGCTCCCATTGGTGTGTGAATGTGTCTCATTTGTAAGTCGCTTTGGATAAAAGCGTCTGCTAAATGAATAAATGTAAATGTAAATGTAAATGTGTCTAAAGTATCCGTAGTGTATGAATGGGTGTGTGAGTGTGTATGTGATTGTGCCCTGAGATCGATTGGCACCCTGTCCAGGGTGTACCCTGCCTTGTGCCCCATGGTCCCTGGGATCGGCTTGATGACCTTGAAAAGGATAAAGCGGTATAGAAGATGGATGGACATTACAGTAGGTCCAAATGTGTCGAACATACAGCATTTATGCAGCTCGGGTTTACCAGCTCGTATAAATGAATGAATGAATGAATGAATGAATGAATGAATGAATGCTCCAACCCAAAACACCCAGCATGTTGGATTCACCTCGTGCAGCCGAGTCGAATCAGGTTCACTTGGTCCACACCCAAGCGTAATTGCTGCTCTTTCAGCAGAGTTGCAGATGTGTTTTCACTGGTCTGATGATTCTGGCTAGATTTACTACAAATGAGTCAGTCGTATCTCCAGCGATCGTCATCATTCGTCTCGGTTACACTTCAAGCAAACCATTACAGCATTTAGTCATGCAATTTGTGTAGCAGGTCGCTGACCGAAGGCTTCGAATTGATGGCAGATATCCATCTAACAGCACTGTTTCCTGCAGACACGGATCAATAGATCGCATTAAAACAGCTCCGTGCTATCAACAGAGCTTTAGATTAACAATCAGCGAGGATTTCATTAACACACCATGCGATGTTAAACTCTTTTTATTTCATTAATTATTTATCCTCCGTGCTCTATTCATAGCCTTCCCGTACGCTCTGACTGCAGCTCTCTGGAATTCTCACGAGGATGAGAGTTTACGTGATAAATATGGCGTATGAAAATGACATCAGATAGGTTTTTAGGCCTGCTTCTATGTCAGGGTTTTGGAATTTAGCCGCATTTTTGACCTTGAATCTTGTTATACAGTAAATAGATCAAATGACAGCAGTGTTAAACTCTTCATATAGTCAGAGAATTACGTACAAATGAAGCTTAGGCTGCACGATTATGGCTAAAATGATGGCATTTAGCAAAGTCATGTACAAAATATTTGTATAAGTAACTCTGTTAATTGAAATCAACTGAAAACCTTTTTATTGGTTAAGCCTCTTGCAAGAGTTCTAGGAATAGCTCTAATCATTTTAAAGTTAATGCATGGGTGGACAAAGATGGTTCGAAGGATTTACGGATGAATGAATGGTTGGATGAACGCATGGAAAGATGGATGGATGGGTGGATTAATTGATGGTTTAAGGGATATATGGACAAATATATGGACAAATTGATGGATGGGTGAATGAATGGATAGATGGGTGGACAGACAGATGGATGGATGGTAAGGTGGATGGATAGATGAATGGATAGATGGAAGGGCAGATGAATTGATAGATGGGTGGATGAACAGATGGATGAAAAAATAGATGGTTTGAGGGATATATGGATGGATGGATGGATGGATGGATGGATGGATCTGTGGATAAACAAATAGATGGTTTGAGGGATATATGGATGGATGGATGGATCTGTGGATAAACAAATAGATGGTTTGAGGGATATATGGATGGATGGATGGATGGATCTGTGGATAAACAAATAGATGGTTTGAGGGATATATGGATAGATGGATGGATGGTGGATGAATAGATGGACGGACAAATAGATGGTTTGAGGGATACATGGATGGGTGGATGGATGGGTGGATGAATTGATGTATGGACAAATAGATGGTTTGAGGGATACATGGATGGGTGGATGGATGGGTGGATGAATTGATGTATGGACAAATAGATGGTTTGAGGGATACATGGATGGGTGGATGAATAGATGGATGGACGGACAACTAGATGGTTTGAGGGATATATGGATGGATGGATGGATGGATGGTGGATGAATAGATGGATGGACAAATAGATGGTTTGAGGGACACATGGATGGATGGATCTGTGGATAAACAAATAGATGGTTTGAGGGATATATGAATAGATGGATGGATGGTGGATGAATTGATGTATGGACAAATAGATGGTTTGAGGGATACATGGATGGATGGATGAATAGATGGATGGACGGACAAATAGATGGTTTGAGGGATATATGGATAGATGGATGAATTGATGTATGGACAAATAGATGGTTTGAGGGATACATGGATGGATGGATGAATAGATGGATGGACGGACAAATAGATGGTTTGAGGGATATATGGATAGATGGATGGATGGTGGATGAATAGATGGATGGACAAATATATGGTTTGAGGGATACATGGATGGATGGATGGATGGTGGATGAATAGATGGATGGACAAATAGATGGTTTGGGGCATATATGGACAGACGGATGGATAGATGGATGGACAAATAGATGAATGGTTAGATGAATGCATGGAAAAATGGACAGATGGATGCACAGATGAATGGATAGATCTGCTTTATCACACACCTGATTGCTGATTATGTTTCTATAACAGCACGACACAGAGTGTTTTATCATCACTTTGTTATTACTCTGACAGTTACGTTTAATAAACTTGTAAAATAATAATAATAATAATAATAATAATAATAATAATAATAATAATAATAGTATAATCCCAATTAAAACATGCTTAATTGTGCAGCCCTGACTGAAGCTCTAAACTCCAGCTGCTAAGACCCAGCCTCTTCCTAACCTTAACCTAAACTGTTGTACACAGTTTCATTCTCATCCGAGTTCCCCTTTAAACCACAGTGGAACTGGAGGACACGTGTTCTAGAGGTCGTGTTCTGAATCCTAGATTGCCCCGGAGCTTTTTCATTTCTTAGCCACCTGTTTAGCTCTGAATAAGTTTAACAGCTCGGAATACTTACTTTTCAGCCTTTAATTAAATTAGCCGTCTTAATCATAAAAGACATCTGGCAGCTAGGAGAAAAGCGAGATTCAGAACAGAGACAAAGTCATAAATTCAGTGTGACTTTCTATGCTACAGGATTGATATATTTATGTCTTTTCCTACGTCAGGCATTCAGATGTCACGACGCCGCAGGTCCACCGTGAAAAATGAGCGTTTCTCTTAACGAGGCCACGTTTCACTCGCTTTAATACCACTTTAGGTTTTAACACCTTTCTTTGTGAATTCAAAAAAGACATTTATTTATTTATTTATTTATTTATTTATTTATTTATTTATTCCTTTATTCCCTATTACACTACAGTTCTTTAATTATGCATTATATCATCAATAAAAAAAAATTATTTTAAAGGTAACGTATTATTTAATGATGGATTAAGGACAGTGTGATCTGCATCTAGGCCCCAGTCTGGAAATTATCATTTTGGTGCATCACAAGTTTCTTCTGAGCATGAACTGCTAAGATGATAAAGAGAACGAGAGAGAGATAGAGAACGAGAGAGAGTGAGAGAACGAGAGAGAGAAAGAGAGAACGAGAGAGAGTGAGAGAACGAGAGAGAGTGAGAGAACGTGAGAGAGAGAACGAGAGATAGAGAGAAAGAGGGAACGAAAGAGAGTGAGAGAACGAGAGTGAGAGAACGAGAGAGAGAGAGAAAGAGGGAACGAGAGCGAGTGAGAGAAGGAGAGTGAGAGAACGAGAGTGAGAGAACGTGAGAGAGAGAACGAGAGAGAGAGAGAAAGAGGGAACGAGAGAGAGTGAGAGAAGGAGAGTGAGAGAACGAGAGTGAGAGAACGAGAGAGAGAGAGAAAGAGGGAACGAAAGAGAGTGAGAGAACGAGAGTGGGAGAACGAGAGATAGAGAGAAAGAGGGAACGAAAGAGAGTGAGAGAAGGAGAGTGAGAGAACGAGAGTGAGAGAACGAGAGAGAGAGAACGAGAGAGAGAGAGAAAGAGGGAACGAAAGAGAGTGAGAGAACGAGAGTGGGAGAACGAGAGATAGAGAGAAAGAGGGAACGAAAGAGAGTGAGAGAAGGAGAGTGAGAGAACGAGAGTGAGAGAACGAGAGAGAGAGAACGAGAGAGAGAGAGAAAGAGGGAACGAAAGAGAGTGAGAGAACGAGAGTGGGAGAACGAGAGATAGAGAGAAAGAGGGAACGAAAGAGAGTGAGAGAAGGAGAGTGAGAGAACGAGAGTGAGAGAACGAGAGAGAGAGAACAAGAGAGAGAGAGAAAGAGGGAACGAAAGAGAGTGAGAGAACGAGAGATAGAGAGAAAGAGGGAACGAAAGAGAGTGAGAGAACGAGAGTGGGAGAACGAGAGAGAGAGAGAAAGAGGGAAAGAGAGAGAGTGAGAGAACAAGAGTGAGAGAACGAGAGAGAGAGAACGAGAGATAGAGAGAAAGATGGAACGAAAGAGAGTGAGAGAACGAGAGTGAGAGAACGAGAGAGAGAGAGAAAGAGGGAATGAGAGAGACTGAGAGAAGGAGAGTGAGAGAACGAGAGAGAGGGAGAACGAGAGAGTGAGAGAACGAGAGAGTGAGAAAACGAGAGAGAGAGAAAACGAGAGAGAGAGAACAAGAGTGAGAGAGAATGAGAGAGAGGGAAAGTGAGAAAATAAAAGAGAAGCCCAAAGAGAGAGAGAGAGAGAGAAAGAGGGAACAAGAGAGAGTGAGAGAACGAGAGAGTGAGAGAATGATAGAGCATGAGAGAGAGAATGAGAGAGAGTGTGACAATAAAAGAGAAACCCAGAGAGAGAGAGAAAGAGGGAACAAGAGAGCGAGAGAACGAGAGAGAGTGAGAGAATGAGAGAGAATGAGAGAGAGAATGAGAGAGAGTGAGAGAATAAAAGAGAAACCCAGAGAGAGAGAGAAAGAGGGAACAAGAGAGAGAGAGAACGAGAGAGAGTGAGAGAATGAGAGAGAGTGAGAGAATGAGAGAGTGAGAAAGAGAGAATGAGAAAGGGAGACCGAGAGAGGGAGAGAGGGAGAAAGGAAGAAAGACAGTGAGAGATAGAGGGTCTTAGTGCTCTTTTCTTTCACGTTCCCCGTTCTTTCCCCGCGCGTTATCTGATTGTGTGATAATGGAGAATGTAAGATTACAGGGAGTCTGTGTGAGCTAGTTGTCGAACAGCCTTATCAACTCGCTGCATAATTAATTATTCTTTCGTCTACACAGTTAGCGTGATTAAAAACATAACTTTTTTTTTTTATATAGCGAGCTTCCTCTTCACCGGCGTGAGATGCACAGACCTCACACGCTCATGCTTCTGCTGCACTGTAATCGTTACATATCATTCCAGTGACACGTCGGAGGACATTTTGACCCTCCGAGTGATCACGAAGTCATTTTACAGTTATGTAAGGAGTCTCCAGTGTCAGTGCTTTCTAACAGTAAAGCTAGAATGGATTAAAAACTATATAAATACTTACATTAATTTTTAATAAATATGGAAAATCTGGCAACCTCGGCGCCGTGAACTATGCGCACGCCGTCGTCTCAGATTTAGTTCCAATTTTGAATGAATAAATTTGTAAAAAAAAAAAAATAACGCTCGAGTTGCTAATCTGTCTCCCAGCCCTCGCTTTAGCATCTGTACCTCTTCCTGTGAACTGAATTTGGCTTTGTCGCACTGTCCGTGTATGAGTTAGGGTCCGGGATATCGCCGTCTCTGACGTTCTGAGCATCTCCTACGTTCGTATCCGTGACGGGATCGGCGTCTAAGCGCACAGGCTTGGGAAGCGTTTGAAAGCTGTCGCTCGAGGGTGGAAATTGCGTTATTGGTTATTTATGGAATTTGAGCTCGGCGTGTAAGGGAGGATGATTATCTCAACGCAGGCATGCTTCATAACGGTCCACTCCATAATGGATTATATATGACACTGTAAATATTGGAATCGGAGCACACGAGACGATGAATATTTCATGTTGTCCTTTTTCGAGTCAGGCGTAATAAACACGACCGGATTTTAAAAGCGGACCGGTACCGAATGCAGTCGGAGTGGATCCGATCGTATTCGAGTTGCTGTGAAGATTATAGTTTATTTTTTTGTTAATGATTTATTTATATTATTCTCCTGCTCGAATCGTACTTATTAAAATTGTACTATTCATAAGAATTATTATTATTATTATTATTATTATTATCCATCCATCTTCAACCGCTTACTCCTTTATCAGTGTCACGGGGAACCTGGAGTCTATCCCAGGGAGCATCGGGCACAAGGCGGGGTACACCCTGGACAGGGTGCCAGTCCATCACAGGGCACAATCACATACACACTCACACACACATTCATACACTACGGACACTTTAGACACGCCCATCAGCCTAACATACATGTGTTTGGACTGGGGGAGGAAACCGGAGTACCCGGAGGAAACCCCCGACGCACGGGGAGAACATGCAAACTCCGCACACACACACATGGCCCTGGCGGGACTCGAACCCCGGACCCTGGAGGTGTGAGGCAGACGTGTTAACCACTAAGCCACCGTGCGCCCCTAAATTATTATTATTATTATTATTATTATTATTATTATTATTATTATTATTGATTGTGCCCTGCGATGGACTGGCACCCTGTCCAGGGTGTAACCCCGCCTTGTGCCCGATGCCTCCTGGGATAGGCTCCAGGTTCCCCGTGACCCTGAAAAGGAGTAAGCGGTTGAAGATGGATGGATGGATGGATTATTATTATTATTATTAGTTGTTGTTAGGATGCAGATAATGAAGATGAGTTCGAGGTTGATTTGTTTAGACAACTTGTATTGGATTATTAGGTTTACGAGAGAGTGGGTAGGATTATAAGGGTGGGGTCAGGCGATAATTTGGGTGTGGCTGAAGTTACTGGGTGGGGCTTGAGGTGGAGGTGGAGCGGACGTTTGAAGGATGGTTAGGATGAGGTTGTAGTGTGATGTTGGGGTTATTATGGTTTGGAATGAGGAGAGATTGGGGTGACAGTGGAGTTGCGAGATGATTAGCTTGGCGTTAACGGAGAGTTAGGGTGGTTAGTTGGGAGATGTTGGATATAGGGAAGGGGTGTAACCACCATGATGGTGGTTTTAAGCTGAAGCTGGCTTTACACCGTACGACTACAAGCTACACGCCAGTCGTCTGCTCGGAGGTCACTTCTTCTACCTTACCCCCGATAGAAAGCGCGTCACTCGGGTATCTGAGGATTCAGATTTCGTGTCGTGATCTGCAACCCTCCGTGAGCCTGCACCTTTTCTTATTCCTCGCACACGGCTTTCACGTCGAGTGTAGAGGAGTGCGAAGCGCAGAGATGCCACGCTCATCATCATGTCTCAGAAGCGGGGAAGGCGTCAGAGTTTGGCATCGAGCTTCGCAGGTTATTGTGTGTGTTGATGGAGCCTGCTTGGCTATCGGCAGGGTGACAGCGAGTCTATTTTCTACATGACTGCGCTTTATTTGAACCCCGCCGTGCGCTAGATCACTCTGATTGATTCCCCCCTAGCACTCCCACCCC
>JAFFST010055023.1:100605-114273 GCA_022414735.1 Noturus placidus | reverse complement strand
GTGTGACAAACATGCAAAGGAACAGGAAATGAGGAAGGGGGCAAACACTTTTTCACACCACTGTAGACTTCCATTATACGTGAGTAAAATGGGTTTTCTGTTCTTTTCTGAGCACAGAAAAAGGTGTGAAAATTCTTGTCCACTGTAATCATACATAGGCTGCAGACATCCACAGCAGCACGCATTTATATATTGGCACCCTTGGAAAATATAGTCTTCATTGTTTAACCTTTGGACCTTTTGATCAAAAAATTCACAAAAATACTCTGCTCTCATGGATATCAAACAATTGCTAACAAAACAAAAAAGTCTTTGTTAAATATAGGTGTGCAACAATTATTGGCACCCTTTTAGTCAAAACTTTGTGCTACCTCCCTTTGCTAAGATAATGAGATATGTAAATATATGTAAAGTAGTAAGAATGTTCTTTGGGCTTAAATAGTCAACTGAAGATAAATATGGTCACTATATTAATATTTTTAGCATATATAGCTATTTAGCTTCATTTTATAAACTGAAACGCAGAGTTGCATGAAAGCTTTCCTGTCTGGAAGCCGACCGGAGGCGCACACTGAGGACATCAGATGCCAGTGCTTGGTTAAAGGAATTCTTTTAGGAACAGCAGAGGGATGTTGTGTAAGAAATGTCCTACTTGAAGAAATCACATTCGCCAGTGTCTCATGTGTATTCATCACTTAACGTGAGTGCGTTTGTGTTTGTCGCCACCCACTCCATTTTCCAGGCAGAACACACACGTCCAGTGAACAGCCAAAAAGCGTGTGCTGCAGAGAGAAAGAGAGTTTAATTTGGATTGATTGGCTTAATCAAGTTTGTTCTACCCGATTTATCCGTGTCAATACAATTTCACAGCGCAGACCGTGTCAAACAGCAAGCGTTCGGGTTTGCACTGAGCGTGATCGATGTATTCCATACCCCCTCGCCACATCTCACACACACTTACACACACACACACACACACACACACGCATACACACACTCAGGCATGTGCAAACATCTGTTTATCAATGTGGTTTACACCACAGTGAAAGCCTGACTCTAAAAAACATGGTTGCTTGTTGTACTTAAATGTCAGTGTTAATCAGGGACATGATGGATGAACTAGCTAACCTGCTTCTCTCTCTCTCTCTCTCTCTCTCTCTCTCTGTCTCTCTCTCGCTCTCTCTCCATGTGCTGTGTTCCTGTCTGATCCGGCCGGCGCTTTCCTCCTCTAATAGGTAATGTGTTTTATTTTTACTACCCTGTCTCAATCTGGATCTCCCATTTAAACATCACTAGGGGGAAAAAAGACTGTAATAAGCTTGACTATGTAATGAATTAATGATGGTCGATGTTTCAGATGTGCTGTTGGCTGAGTTTGGATTGTGTGACCTCACTTAGCTGTAGAGAGAAAGAGCAAGATGAAAGCTTTAGCTAGCTCGGCCACATCTTTAATGATCAGCAACATTAACATTAATGCTAAAGTGGCTCTGTGCGCTGGTGTTCTGACTGTGTTTCCACTGACTAACATGCATATCCAAGTTGTATACAGAAAGATCATGTCTTATCAAACAGCTACAGAGGCGCGCATCTATCATACCGTCATTAAAAAAGCTGAACACTATGCCTTAGCTTGCTTATACAGAAGCTACTACCTTAGTACATGCTTTAGTCTCTTTGTTTTGGTACAAAAATACTCTCTCTTTCTCGCTCTCTCTCTCTTTCTCGCTCTCTCTCTCTTTCTCGCTCTCTCTCTCCCTCTCTCTGTCTTTCTCCCTCTCTCTCTCTCTCTCTCTCACTCTCTCTCTCCCCCCCCCCTCGCTCTCTCTCTCTCTCTGCCTGCTTGGATGTACTTGTTAACAATGTTAGCACCTCTGCAGCTTGTTGAAAAGTAAACACTTGTCACCTCTGCAGCTCTCATACGTTGTGGAAAAATCAACACTAAAGCTAGCTAGCGTGTTTTAGCTTGTTAATACAGAAGCTAGTTCCCTAGTACATGCTTTACTCTCACTGGTTTGATACAAAATGGCGGAGATACTTGTTAGTAAATAGCCGTTTCACCAGACCTTAATTTTCCTGACTGTTTTATTTTAATGTTACTTGGTTTGAAATATATATCAGTCTTTTCCAACAACATATGCTAGGGTTTTTGTGTTAAAAAAAATACATAAATAATAGTTTTTGTGTTGTTTGTTTTCTCGCTCTGCTTGCTATTATACAGTACTTGCTAGCTGAAAAATCAACACTAAAGCTAGCTAGCATGTGTTCGCTTGCTAATACACATGCTAGTACCTTAGTACATAGTTTTGCCTGGTATTAAAGAGCTGTCGTTTAAAAAAAGAATATACCAATGGTAGATTAAACAGTATCTTCTTTATTGCTCACTCCTCCCCTTTTGAACTCCTCGCCATCTTCCTTATTTATTTACTCCCTTTGTTTTTTTTTGCTCCAAAATACTCACTTCTGTTCTCTTCTCCAATTTCTTTCATTTTCTCTTCCTTTATCCGCTCCTGTCTGTCACCTCCTACCCAGTCCTGTCATCTCCAACCATTTTCTCTCCTCCTGTATGCTACAATTCTGTATTTATCATCCTTCATCCATCATTTCTTTCACTGCTTCTTTTTACCTTTTCATTCATCCCCTTCTCTTCTCCTTTAAAAAACGTATACCCTCTTAATTTCTCGCTCCTCCTTGGTGTTTTCCACTTATTTGCAACATTTTACACTTCATAATCCTTAAACTCATCCCATAAGAGTCTTCTACTTCTTTGTCGTCCTGTCAGCTCTGCTGTTATGATCAAACACTGATAATCCCAGGGCTCCTGACCTTCCTCAGCCCGCCGGCTAACTGGGTCACCCTTCACTCATCGCACGTGTGGCTTGTTAGTGCGACGTCTCTCCCTCTTTCTTTAATGATGCTTCTCTTCTGTTTGTTGAGGCGTTTCCCCCCTACCCCATCCCAGGATGTTATAATTTCACTCACTGGTGCTTGTCAGAAGTTGTTAGACTGACAAGACGGACGCGTTTCATTCTGAGTGCCAAGGCTCTACACTGCGGCTTGCCATCTTCTGCCTCTATGTGCCAGCATAATGTGTGTGTGTCTCTGTGTGTGTGTGTGTGTGTGTGTGTGTGTGGTGTCAATTCTGTCACACTGGCACTGTGATAAGGATGTCACGGTTCAGCCGCAGAAGCCTCCACCAGTTGTTTATGTCTTGCTATAAATGTCTTCCTTGATCTCCGCTTTATTTCCTCACGACTGATTGGCGTATCCACCCCCATCTCATATCCCCCACCCCCCCACAAGGGTGTCGAGTGTCAGTGCTTCTTGTTGTCATTCTTGTTGTTTATTCTATCGCGCCACCCAAAAACAGGTCACTAACTCTTCATCTGTCAGTCACAAAGAACCTTTAATTTTAACATTTAATACTGTCAAAAGACTAGTACACAGGAAGGTGGGTGGGGGCGGGACGCACTGTGACAAATTCTAAGCAAACGCTGTGACAGTTTTGTTCTGCACCATTTTGTTTTGTTTATAATCAGACGTTAAAGTAAGTTTGCTTTAAGCCTATTTTCGATTGTAGTAACCCAAAAGCATCCTAAAATGAACCTTTTTGCTTCCTCTTGAATGTCCCGCCCCATTTAGAGATCTAAATAATAATTCATCTTGGAGCATTTTTTAAAATGTTCTAATCTGGCTTGATGGCAGTTTTGATGTCGCAGACAAAAATCGCAAAATACCACAATTCTTTTATCGGGATTTGAGATTGAGATCTTAAGGTTGATTTATACTTTGCGTGTACGTCAGGACGTCATGGGCGGACGCTCGCACGTGGTTAATTATTCGCACTTGCACATACATACTGTGCAGTGTTTTAACTAGTCTGTATTCAGTATGAGCGGTTTTTGTATCAAAGCACCTCAATTTAGCTAGTGTTTAGCTAGTGTTGTTTTTCTTTTTAAAGAGTTGTTGTGGTTTACATCACCTTTAGGCTACACGGCTACACAGCCGGTTTGTTTATCAGGAGTCTGTAAGAAGAAAGAGAAAGTGAGGTGTGCAATCCTGCAGGATTAAACCAGCCGTTTCTTATACAATTATTAATCAATTTGTATAGCGCTTTTTACAATGGTACATTGTCTCAAAGCAGCTTTACAGAAATATCATTTTTACATTTACAAGCAACTTACAAATGAGACACACTCACACACCAATGGTAGCAGAGCTGCATGCAAGGTGCTAGCTTGCCATCGGGGGCAACTTAGGGTTCAGTGTCTTGCCCAAGGACACTTCGGCATGGGATCACCCGTGCCGGGATTCGAACCACCAACCCTACGATTAGTGGATTAGTGGACAACCCGCTCTACCGACTGAGCCACAGCTGCCCTATATACAATTATACAATCCGTTTATATTAACACAATTGTATGATTGTAGTTTTCCTGTTTAAGGAAAGGTTTTAACGGACCACACTTTCAGAAAACAGATTCAGAGCCTGAGCTCGTCTATAGAAGATGGAAAGTTCTGGATGCGACGATGGAAATGTTATCGTTTAAACTTTAAGGTTTAAAGCTCAGATGTACTTCGAACACTCTCAATGAAACAATGTTAATCCGAAATTGATTAAACCCGTGGAAAAAAGTCCCATCAAACTGTTTCCGTGTACGCAGCATAGCAATGAGGAGACACACCATGTGTAGTTTGCTTGTGGGACGACCGCGCCTTTTCTACGTCTGCATGACATGTTTCCCCCCGATCCCCCTCAGTGCATCGCAACGCAAAAGCGCCTTAACGCAATTAACAATTTATACTCACAATTTGACAGTTCCATTGCTATCCAAGCCAGCCAATGACATACAATTACTCAAAACTCATCGCACAGCTACTAACACGGTAGTGGTGCAAGTGAAGTGTAAACAAATAATTTCTATTATCTCCAGCTCACTCTGAAGAACGTTTCTGTTTATATGACACCACTTTCTGCACGAGCCTGAATCACGCTGAGTGTCGACTTAAGCAGAATGTAGTAATTTTCGTTAACCACAGGTCTGCCGTCAGAGAATCTTCAGCATGTGACCTGACAGGGTCACAGTCTGTAATAGAATTCAGCCAACATTTTATTGTGATCATTTCATCCAGTGGGACTGCAATCGCACTAACTTAAACCGGACGTAAACAACATTGGCTAATGTTAGCCCAGCTACTTTAAAAACTGTGCATCGCTAAAACTGGCTAGTTTGAGTAAAAGTAGCTTAATGTAATCTTCGGTCAGTAGGATCTTTTGCATACTGAACAAGAGCTACGTAACAATATATACTGTATATATATATATATATATATTACTGGGTTGTTACGAAGTAATTAGTAAGTAACTACTAACTAACTAGTTAATACTAATCATACAATGCTACAATACTAATCATTTTAACTTAGGAATGTGAAAATTAAGTATGATATGTATCCATTCACTGATTCACTGAGTCTCACTGATCATAAACGTTCAAATGTAACTTTTCTTACTGTTGGATATGTGACTATAAAGTAGCAAATATAGCATTTGGATAGTATTTATTTATTAAAAAAAAATTTTTCAAAGTACCGTATTTTCCACACTATAAGGCGCAGTCTCAATTACAGGGTCTATTTCTGTACTTGACCAATACATAAGGCGCATCGTGTTATAAGGCGCATACGGTTGTTACGCCAACCAAAGTCGCACAACATTTTTAGATTTTGGAACTCAGTCCACACATAAGGCGCACCGGATTATTAGGCGCACGGTGGATTTTTGAGAAAATTTCAGGCTTTTAGGTGCGCCTTATAGTGCGGAAAATACGGTACACAATTTTTAGACTTGGACTCCCTCTCAAATGTCCCCACAAGAATAGGAATATCTGACAGTTTTGACCTTGTTTGTCATGTAGCGGGGTTGGAGACTGATGCAAATTCACTTAAAGCTGGCAGACAAGTCCAAACAAATCGTAGGACAAAATCACGGTCTCTAAACAGACGAGGGGTCATCGATCCCTCGGCAAACAATATAAACGAGGCTTAGACGAGAATCGAGAAACACGAGGACAAAACAGGGTCAAAGATCAAAAGGCTCGGTACGGGTCTGGCAATAAACACGCAGAAACACGCAATACTTCACATGGAACAAAGACCCTAACCCTAACCCTAAGGGGTTTAAATATACAAATTTATCAGAGAGGGATAAGACAGAACAGCTGAGACATTAGGAACAACCTATAACATAACAGGGGCGGAGACAGGGCAGAAAACAAAACAAACACAAGTGTCAAAAGTAAACACAATATTGACAAACAACATTGTGAAATGTCCCTACAAATCAAATGTTCAAACTCAAACTAAAAATCCATCTAGTTACTTAGGTCTAGTTGGTTTGTTTAGTTTTTCAAGAAAAAAAAAATCAGCTTTTATTAAAAATAAAAACAACAACAACCCCAAAACCCTAAAACATCAAACTCTCTTAACATCCATGTGAAGCGATATTAACATGGCTAATGGTCTAATCACAGCCGGGTCTCATAAAAAGTGCTTGCTACTAGCAATACTAGCAATGTTAGCAATGTTACTAGCAATGTTAGCATTCTATGGTAAAGTCATATCTGGAGAAAGGATAAAAGCGTGCCTGCGGTTTATCACGGCCGCATATCGTGAGAAACGATAACGCTGTCAAACGTTTTCACCAGATTGGTGTGGCGCTGAAAGTTGACACGAGGTTGTCACTGTAGAACAGTGCTTTGTTTCTGTGTTTATGAGCTACATATGAGCAGAGCAGGGCAGAAGCATTACAAGATATTAGCAAGTTTATCTCACTGTGTTTTTCATTAGCGACTTGGTGCTAGGAACACTTTTTAAGCCCTAAAGTTAAGTAGCTAATAGTTGTCTGCTGGAATTGGCTGTCGTTACACTGGTGCTATGATTCTATCTAATACATAATGTGGTGTAACCATAACAACGACCGTGGCGGCTTCACAAGCACGTGTTACTTAGCGTGTTAACTTTTGTGTGCAATAGAACACATCTGACTACTGGAAATGCTGTTCTATTTACACACAGCTTACAATATGTGTATAAGAGTGTGTGTGTGTGTGTGTGTGTGCGTGTGTGTGTGTGTGTGTGTGTGTGTGTGTGTGTGTGAGAAAGAGCGAGAGAGACTATGTGGGTGGTGTGTGTACACTTGTTTGTTTGCAAAGCTTGAACAGTCAAGTATGAGTGGGCTAAGTGTGTGTGTGTGTGTGTGTGTGAGAGAGAGAGAGAGAGAGAGAGAGGGAGAGAGAGAGAGAGGGGAGAGAGTGTGTGTTTATACTTTATCTGTGCGTGTGCGTGCGTGCATGTATGTGTGGTGCTGGATATACTCGTGCTATATGTTGGTAAGTCATAAATCATAAAATCACGATGTTACTGGTTTTATTTACCATGGAATGGACTAATGCACTTATTTAGCACTTTTTATCCAAAGTACTTTACACTGGTGTCTCATTCACACACACACACACACACACACACCAATGGTAGCAGAGCTGCCATGCATGGCGCTAACTTGCCATCGGGAGCAAATTGGGGTTCAGTGTTCATGCCACTTCGGTATGTGGAGTCACATGGGCTGGGAATCGAACCGCCAACCCTACGATTAGTGGACAACCCGCTCTACCACCTGATCCACAGCCGCCCCAGATGGAAACGTCTTATCTATGAGACAGGTCAGAGGAAAAAGGCCGGACTGGTGTGAACAGTCATCTCAAAACAGATAGGCTTCAGCAACAGAAGACGACATCAGATGACATCACTCCTGCCAACCAAGCACGGGAATCTGACACTACAGCTTGCACTGGTGAAACCTGACTGTTGAAGATTGCAAAAAGCCCAGTATACACCGATCATCCTGTTCAAAAGTTTACACGCCACTGGCTCGTAATGTATCGTGTCGCCTTCTTGAGCATCAGTGAACGTTGGGACCTTTTATAATAGTTGTATACGAGTCTCTCAATTAGGGCGGCTGTGGCTGAGTCGGTAGAGCGGGTTGTCCACTAATCCACTAATCGTAGGGTTGGTGGTTCGAATCCCGGCCCGGGTGATCCCATGCCGAAGTGTCCTTGGGCAAGACACTGAACCCTAAGTTGCCCCCGATGGCAAGCTAGCACCTTGCATGCAGCTCTGCTACCATTGGTGTGTGAATGTGCTCTCATTAGTAAGTCGCTTGTAAATGTAAAAATGATATTTCTGTAAAGCTGCTTTGAGACAATGTACCATTGTAAAAAGCGCTATACAAATTGATTAATTATTATTATTATCAGTCGTCCTCAGTGTGAAAAGATGGATCTCGACATCATATAGTCGCTGTTAGAAAGGTGTCGAATATGCACAAGATGCCGGAAAAGCAAAGAATGTGCTGGACCTGGAGGATTTCTCTGAAGAGCACTGGGCAGTTTAACTGCTCAGGACAAACAAGGGACTCGTGAACTTTCACAAAACATCAAAACAGTTGTCCAGGTAACGACACACGGTGTTAAGACCCGAGCGTGTGGGAACTTTCGAACTGGTTCGTTTGTGTTACCTCAGGTATTATTGTTTCATGTGGACTATATGTAAACATCTGCTATGTGAAAGAGCTTATTCAGGGCGGGACTAAATAAATCAAATGCATACGGGAGAGAAGGTTCAGTATGCACGTGTGTTGGGGTCATGCTGTGCGACTGGATAAGACCAACACCAACACACTCTCGTCCACTATGTAAACTGTCACTTCCTTTTCTCTAAGCCCGAACACAGCATTCAGATCGACACTGTTTAAAAATGACTACACTTTTCAATTCAATTCAATTCAATTCAATTCAGTTTTATTTGTATAGCGCTTTTTACAATAGATATTGTCTCAAAGCAGCTTTACAGGAATATAAACACAGTACACACAGTAAAGGTGAGAAATTATCCCAACTGAGCAAGCCACTGAGTGGCGACAATGGCAAGGAAAGACTCCCCAAGATGTTTAAGAGGAAGAAACCTTGAGAGGAACCAGACTCAGAAGGGAACCCATCTTCATCTGGGTAACAACAGATATTCTTAAAGAGATAATTATTGATCTATATGTAATCTGTTTGGCTTTGAAAAGCCTTTGTCCCAGCAGTCTGGATTTGGAGTAGATGAGAGCTCCATCCAGAAGTAATTATAATTAATCAATTTGTATAGCGCTTTTTACAATGGACATTGTCTCAAAGCAGCTTTACAGAAATATCATTTTTACATTTACATTTACGAGCGACTTACTAATGAGAGCACACTCACACACCAATGGTAGCAGAGCTGCATGCAAGGTGCTAGCTTGCCATTGGGGGCAACTTAGGGTTCAGTGTCTTGCCCAAGGACACTTCGGCATGGGATCACCCGGGCCGGGATTCGAACCACCAACCCCACGATTAGTGGATTAGTGGACAACCCGCTCTACCGACTGAGCCACAGCCGCCCAAGTAGAACCTCCGAGACCGATCATGCAGGTCCGGAGAGCAGAAAGGACCAGCATCTCCAACATCTCCATAAACTCATGTGTAGCTCGGCAGAAGGAGAGAGGGAGAGAAAAGATTGTTAAGACTGGAATTTAGCATCTACACATCTCCATTCACAGCGATTTAACCTTCCGGGTGGTTATAATTCAGCTAGCATGCATTTGTTTTGTTTTGTTTTGTTTTGTTTTGTTTTGTTTGCTGTTGTTCCTTTTGGTCTAGAACAGACCCAAGGTATTTGAAAATCCTGTATTGTTGCTTCAATGTTTGGTTTCATTCATTGTTATGCCTGAGCAATTCTTCTATATGTACTATTTTAATTTGCTTCTTTGTTCAGCAGCCTTGGGTGTGAAAAAGGTGCCAGAGAACCACACACACACACACACACACATATAACCGCAGTGATGTGAGAGCACTCTGCGGCCTCGATGCAGTCTGTGCTTCCAAATAACAGCAGCCGCACTTTTATTCATTCATTCATGTTCAGGTTTACCTCGAGGGAGAATAACCTGTGTGACTCCGAAGCTGAACAGCAGATGAATTATTCATCGTTCATTTTTCTTTTCTTTCTGTTTTTTTCTCTCTTGCCCCTACGGTGACATGCCTCTTCAGGAGGAATTAAGGTCTAACGACGGTTAATACGTCAGCAGTAGCAGCGGCGTGTGTGTGTGTGTGTGTGTGTGTGTGTGTGTGTGTTTTACTCTGGACCACACACTCCATGCCTGCCTACGTATCCAAGGGTGCACAGGTCCAGTCGTTGATGCAGGGCACTGTATCTATGGCAACAGAGAGGAATCACATGGCGGCGAGTGGGTCAGAGCATGTGTGCTGAGTGATGAGTGTGTGTGCAGTGATGATAGCTGTGCATTCTCACAATCACGCTTAATTAATTAGGACTGCACACAAACACACACACACGAACGCATGTCATAGCCGTGGGCTTTTTGCCCTTCCCTGCACACTCACCTCCTCTCTTGCTTTTATCCACGTGGCAGGAACTCTGTGCTAAATCCCACACGTCACCCTCTGGGCTGTGTTTCAATCTAGCGGAAAATTTACTACACTGCGTTGTGGGTTATTGATTTTTCACCCATTAGTGCTCCCACTCATAAAAGCACACAGCCTTTACCCAGTCTCCTTGAGTGCGGTCCACTCAGGGACTTCCTGTCGCTTCCAGTTGGAGGGGTGGGTGTGTTTGTGTGTGTGTGGGTGTGTGGGGGGGTGGGTTTGTGTGTGTGTGGGTGTGTGTGTGTGTGTGGGAGTGTGGGTGGGTGGGTTTGGTTGGAGGTGTGGGTGTCTGTCTCTGTCTGTCTCTGTTTGTCTCTCTCTCCCTCTCTCTGTCTGTCTGTCAGTCTCTGTCTCTGTCTCTCTCTCTCTCTCTCTCTCTTTCTCTCTCTCTCTCTGTCTGTCACTCTCTCTCTCTCTCTCTCGCTGTCTCTCTCTCTCTTTCTCTCACTCTCTCTCTCTCTCTCTCTGTCTCTCTCTCTCTCTCTCCCTCTCTCTCTCTCTCTCTGTCTGTCTCTGTCTCTCTCTCTCTCTCTCCCTCTCTCTGTCTGTCTGTCAGTCTCTGTCTGTCTCTCTCTCTCTCTGTCTGTCTGTCTCTGTCTCTCTCTCTCTCTCTCTCCCTCTCTCTGTCTGTCTGTCAGTCTCTGTCTCTGTCTCTCTTTCTCTCACTCTCTGTCTCTCTCTCTCTGTCTCTCTCTCTCTCTGTCTCTCTCTCTGTCACCCTCTCTTTCTCTCTCTCTCTCTGTGTCTCTGTCTCTCTCTCTGTCTCCCTCTCTCTCTCTGTCTGTCCCCCCCTCTCTCTGTCTCCCTCTCTCTCTCGCTCTCCCTCTGTCTGTCTGTCTGTCTCTGTCTCTCTCTGTCTGTCTCTGTCTCTCTCTCTCTCCCTCTCTCTGTCTGTCTATCTCTGTCTCTATCTGTCTGTCTCTGTCTCTATCTGTCTGTCTGTCTGTCTATGTCTCTCTCTCTCTCTCTCTCCCTCTCTCTCTCTCTCTCTGTCTGTCTGTCTCTGTCTCTCTCTCTCTCCCTCTCTCTGTCTGTCTGTCAGTCTCTGTCTCTGTCTCTCTCTCTCTCTCTCTCTCTCTTTCTCTCTCTCTCTCTGTCTGTCAGTCTCTGTCTCTGTCTCTCTCTCGCTCTCTCTGTATTTCTAACTGTCTCTTCTTTCCACGCTCTCATTCTGTCTCTCTGCTTCTCCGTCTCCTTTCTTTTTGGTCTTCCTAACCATCCTACACCTCTCTGTGTAATATTTTCAGTAATATTGTTTTCCCCCTGCTCTCTGAGATCTTCATCTTATTTTAATCTCAATCGAGCGCTTGTTCTCCTCAACACTTCCACCTTTGTTTCGCTCCCGGGTTTTTACTGCGCTCACTTAAATATGGATTCTTGCTTAGTATGGGCTATGGAAGAGGGCCAGAAATGAAGCACAGGTGCATTGTGGTTTTTCTTTTTTGCTTTCTTTGGTTTTTCTGATATTCCTCCTCTCGTTATACCTTCCAGCTGCGGTAGAATTACTCCAGACATATCAATAAAACTTGGTAAAAAAAAAGGTTATTATTTCTTGTTAAAAAATATCAGGAATTATGACATCTGGATTTTGATAAATCCAAGACAACTCGGTATGTAATAACATGTACCTGGTGACCTCCATGTACCTCCATTTTTTTATATATATTTTGTTCCATACTGTACTTTCTAATATGTAAGAAAAAAAAATCCCAGTCACAAGCACTTTGCATTACATACTTGTGTTATTGTAGTGGAGGTGATCAGACAAATGTCCATCCATCCATCTTCTACCGCTTACTCCTTTTTCAGGGTCACGGGGAACCTGGAGCTTATCACAGGATAGCATCACGTACAAGGCGGGGTACACCTTACACCCTGGACAGGGTGCCAGTCCATCGCAGGGCCCAATCACATACACATTCACACACTACGGACATGCCACTTTAGACACACCATGTATTTGGACTGGGTGAGAAAACCAGAGTACCCAAATGAACCCCCGTCGTACCGGGAGAACATGCAAACTCCGCACACACATGGCCCCAGTGAGACTCGAACCCCGGACTCAGGAGGTGCTAACCACTAAGCCACCGTGCGCCCCTATCAGACAAGCATGAGGAATAAATCCCAAGGTGCATGCTGTTTCCATCCACATATTTATTTTCACAAATTTTAGGATATACATTTACATTACATTTATTCATTCAGCAGACGCTTTTATCCAAAGCGACTTACAAATGAGACACACTCACACACCATTGGTAGCAGAGCTGCATGCAAGGTGCTAGCTTGCCATCGGGGGCAACTTAGGGTTCAGTGTCTTGCCCAAGGACACTTCGGCATGGGATCACCCGGGCCAGGATTCGAACCACCAACCCTACGATTAGTGGATTAGTGGACAACCCGCTCTACCGACTGAGACACAGCCGCCCTATATAGCTGGATGGTAGCATTTATTGTTACGGAACATCCCGGAAACAAGGTAGTTCCTTTTATTACCTACAGTTACAATAGCAATAAAAAGTCCCACAGCTTTCATGAAGTTAAGAAGATTTCGGAAACAGAGGAATTCGGATAAAGTTCCCTCGACACCGAGATGGTGTTTTTGTCCTTGCGCGTTTCGAAAAACGTCTGGAGTTTTAGTCACATGACCCATTCGACTCAAAACAAACAACATGGTTGAAGATGTTGTTCTGGAGTCGTTGTGCCGTTACATAGCGAAATCACCTATAGTGCTTATATATGTCCAAATGGACACAAATGAACGCTGAAAGAGTTAAATCAACACTCTAGATGTTAGTTCCACATGTCCTGTGTAATGCCACTTTGTCCATCAGATTGCATTTTTTCAAAGGTCACTTTGAAATGATGTTCATTCGCGATTGCACTACGGCAGTAGAACATGAGGACAAGTGTGTTTCAGACTGGAAATGTTGCCGGACAGAGCTTCTAGCATTTTTTTTTTTTTTTTTGCTTTTTTTTTTTACACATGTGCAGTGTAGGGCTGTACGCGTGTTCAGATGTTTCAGTGTTCGGTTTTTGGAAAACGTTTGAAACCGTCCGTGTAGATGGAGAGCGTGTTAAAATAAAATGGGGCGGCTGTGGCTCAGTCGGTAGAGCGGGTTGTCCACTAATCCACTAATCC
>JAFFST010055023.1:69178-96707 GCA_022414735.1 Noturus placidus | reverse complement strand
GGAATAGGCTCCAGGTTCCCCGTGACCCTGAAAAGGAGTAAGCGGTTGAAGATGGATGGATGGATGGATGGATGGATGGATGAATAGTAGTTCCATAACTACCATATAATTCTAACTATTTGTTGTTACAATTTGTTGTGTCTGATCAGAACTATGTGGGCTTAAAGATAAACAACGTGTGAAGTGCTATATATATATACAGTATCAGTGTTAGTACCTCCATTACAGAAGATATTGTGAAGAGCTTGAATGCTAATTATTTACAGTTATGGCATTTAACAGACACTCTTATCCAGAGTGACTTCCATTTGTATCACATTATACAGCCGAGCAGTTAAGGGCCTTGCTCAAGGGCCCAGCAGTGGTAAGGTGGTAGTGCTGAGATCTTGAACTCATGACCTTCCGAACAATAGTCCACTGCCTGAACCACTGAGCTACCACTGCCCTAATGATCAAAATGAGTCGACTGTTGACGAGGCCATTTTCCCCCCTTCTCTCATCCTCTTCTTTTTTTTTCTCCATAAAAACATATAGCAAGTATAAGTAAAAAGTTCTGAACAAACAAAATTTACACATCTCTGTCACTTTCACCTCACGGACTGTTTATAGCCTTGGCCTGTCTGTGCAAACGGTTGATAATAGCTCGGTTTCGTCGTCTGAGAGGTCCTGCGAATGAAATCGCTGCTGACTGAGAAACAGTGTCAGCCATCACTCCCCTTAGAGTGCAGCTCAAAGCTCGGAAGCCGGTCGTTTAGGGACATGGATTCAATAAAACTGGCAGTGTTTCTCGGAGGTGCCCAGAGAGCGTCTGCAGAAGAATTAGACGACTGAAATGAAGGGACGTAGTGAATGTGACCTTCAGTTCTTGTTATCCTACCCTGAGGGCATCTTCTGACAAGCTCATTTCCTACTGTATGTGCCACACCTGTCTGGGGGTTTGTGTGTGTATGTGAGTCATGCTTGTGGAGTAAATATCTTTAAGCCTTGTGTATCTCACTGTGTGTTTGTGAGTGTGTTTTTACTTGTGTTTATAAATTATGACCCTGAAGCACATGCTAAATGTGTTATGTAGAGCTGTGTATCTTTGAGCCCTTTGCATAAGAAGAAGAAAGACATTGGCATTCATATCAAAGATTTTCACAAATTTTATTAGCATACTTAAGCTTACTTGTCAGGATTTCTGAGAAAATTTTAAAAAATATTCATTATATCCATAATCATCACTGCTAATGTTAGTTAGCAGGCTAGGATTCACTAACCTGACAGGATTTCTGAGAGAATTTTCATAATCACCATAAAATTCAAAATCTTCAGTGCTAATATTTGCTAACAAGGCTATATAATGCGCTCACCTGACAGGATTTCTGCAAGAATTTTCATAATCACCATAAAATTCTAAATCTTCAGTGATAATATTTGCTAACAAGGCTATATAATGTGCTCACCTGACAGGATTTCTGCAAGAATTTTCATAATCACCATAAAATTCCAAATCTTCACTGTTAATATTTGCTAACAATATTTTGTTAATATTCAAAATCAAGGCTATATAATGCGCTAACCTGACAGGATTTCTGAGAGAATTTTCATATATCACCATAAAATTCAAAACCTTCATTGCTAATATTTCCTCACAAGGCTCTATAATATGCTAACCTGACAGGATTTCTGAGAGAATTTTCATAATCACCATAAAATTCAAAATCTTCACTGTTAATATTTGCTAATAAAGCTAAGATGTGCTAGCCTGACAGGATTGTTTGTATTTTTAAGATACACCTATTCATAAATGTTCATTGCTAATGCTAGGTAGTTGGCTAACAAGCTGAGCTATATAGTACAGTTGTGCGCACGGTGGCTTAGTGATTAACACGTTCGCCTAACATCGCCAGGGTTGGGTGTTCGATACGCACCGCTACCCTGTGTGTGTGCGGAGTTTACGTGTTCTCTCTGTGCTGTGGGGATTTCCTCCGGGTACTCCGGTTTCTTCCCCCAGTCTAAAGACTGATTGGTAGGCTGATTGGCGTGTCCAAAGTGTCCGTAGTGTATGAATGTGTATGTGATTGTGCGATGTGATTACGCTATGATTGTGATTGATTGGCACCCCGTCCAGGTCCGATGTTCCCCACCACCCTGAAGGATAAGCAGTATAAAAAATGGATAGATGGATTATGTTATAGTTTATATTCTTTGCTGCTAGGCAAACATCATATTATTTGCTCGGATATCTAAAATAATTGATCTTTTTGAGGGCCAACTACTCAAAATTTTTTGAATGCACGGCTACTTATCAGATCTGTAGATGTCCTCCTTCTGTCTCTTGTCCTTTGAATACAAAGGCCTTTTGAACACAGATTACCTGTATCCAGCCTTCATCTCAGTGACCTTTAAATTCAATGAGTGATGTAGTTCTTGATGGAGCCACAATTGACACCTTGCTCCATGTTTGTGAGGCAAAGAAAATGGCTCAGTTGCAGGTCAGCATGCTCAGTAACTGAGGAAGTGTCAGATGACACATCTTACGTCATACCATAGTGCTGCTGAATGCTCGATTTTGATTGGTGGTGAATTTTCTCTGACTGCAGCTCTGACAGTTGTTCTGGCAGCAAGGCAAATCACAGGTTTATATTAAGGTGCTCCTTCTAATACGTTATTGTTTCTATAGTAACGACTAATGTACAAGGAATTTGTCTTGGTACAAGGTGCAGACACTTAAAAACAAAATATAGCTTAACAAGGGCACCACACACACGCACACCCAGATACACAAGAGAATGATAACATCAAAAGTGTAACTGCAACAGAATGTGCAAGAGTGTCTGGATTATTATTAGATACTGAGAATGGATGTTATAGTTATAGAGACAATGGAAGCTAACATTTTAATGTTGTTTATAGGGCTGCAACTAACGATTATTTTTGATAATCGATGAATCTGTCGATTATTTCTTCGATTAATCGATTGGATCAAAAGGCAAATTTTGATTTTCTGAATTTATTTTTTTCCGAAAAAAACCAACCGTTATTTCACATTCAGCCCGATGTTGTCCTTCAAACATTGTGCAAATTGAAGGCTATGAAAAAGGTATTAAAATGTATCAATGTGGGCTATGCTATACATTGTGTAAAGGATTTAAAAAATATATATATTAATATTATGTTTTGAATACAAAAAAAAAACAACTGATTTTCCACAAGCATTAAAGCAGAAGTTAAGTCAGTATATTAAAAATGCTTTAAAAAAAACAAAACAAAACGAAAACAAAATCACACATTCACTCATTTAAACACAGTAACATGTTCCTTTATTCTGTAAACGTATGACGCTTCTTACATTTATATACAATTACATGTTATAACTCCATTACAGTTACTGCTCTCGTGAAAACATAGTTACTTATGTTTCTACATATAGCTAAATATAGCATCAAACAACATATTAGATCAAAATGAATATTTTAGTCAGTCATTGCGTTTCCTTTCTATTGCGTGCTGTTTGATTGACACACACGTGTGGACTCGCGTTCGATCAGTGATGTTTAACGGAGACTCGCTCGCTGTCAGGACGAGGTTTTATGTCAAATTGAAATACTGGCGTAAATTTCTAACATTTATAGATAAGGATATAAAGGTAAAAATGTCATTTCTGTGAAGAAAACATGTCTGGAACACATTAAAAACAGCACACGCATCTGTCGCCGCATCTGACACGACAGGCCACGTTGATACACTTACGAGTTAGTTTGAAGCGCTTAATATTAAACGTTCTTATGTTTTGGACGACCTGGACCGTGTACTTTTCCCACAGAGGCTCACCGTGTAACCTCTGCTGTTTTTCACATCTGTTTTATTCACAAAAATGCGTTTTTCGCCGTTCTGAAGCGATATCATTGACAGGGGGTTATCCACAGTGATGTCACAGACTCGACTAATCCATAATAAAAGTTGTTGTCGATTATTTTAATTATCGATTTTATCAATTAGTTGTTGCAGTCCTAGTTGTTTGCAGACAATCCACAACATTAAAGGTAATTATAAACGGATAAAAAGTACAATGTTTCTTTACCTAGTTAATACAATTTGTAAACATTGGCAAATTGCTGTATTAGAAGAAGACTAAAACGCAGCAGGACCTGTTGTCGTTGGAAAGTAATCAGCTTTGAGGTTGTAACAGTAACTCTGCCTGACATTGGGCCGCAACTCACCACCTTTTGTTGATTATTTTCCTGGAACATCACACCCCCAAGTATTTTATTCATTATATAACTACCAGTTACTAACTGTACCCTTTTATGAGCTAGAGTATATGTTATATGTGAGTATATGTGAGTATATGTGATTTAAGTAGTGGTCAACAAGTAAATACTCAAGGGACACTTTCTAGACTAACAGTTATGTAATGACTATATTATCAGTGGTAAATGGGCGGCTGTGGCTCAGTCGGTAGAGCGGGTTGTCCACTAATCCACTAATCGTAGGGTTGGTGGTTGGAATCCCGGCCCGGGTGATCCCATGCCGAAGTGTCCTTGGGCAAGACACTGAACCCTAAGTTGCCCCCGATGGCAAGCTAGCACCTTGCATGGAAGCTCTGCTACCATTGGTGTATGAGTGTGCACTTGTAAGTCGCTTTGGATAAAAGCGTCTGCTAAATGAATAAATGTAAATGTAAATGTTAAGTGATTGTTTCTATGGGTCTATATTACAATGCCTACAGGTGTTCTCGAATAGGTCCACAGTGCTATAGAACAATCCCAACAACTGATATCAAAGACATGATGTTCCAATATTTTTCCACAATGCCATTAAATTCTAAAGTGCGACAAACGTGTTCTAGTATATTAAGCACAATATCCTGAAATGTTGCCATAGTGGTCTAACAAGACTCCTTAGTGTTCTAGAATACTGCCACAATGTTCAAATATTATTACATGATAATGTGTGTGCATGTTCTCCCCATGTGTCTGGGGTTTCCTCCGGGTACTCCAGTTTCCTCCCCCAGTCCAAAGACATTCATGTTAGGCTGATTGGCATGTCTAAAGTGTCCGTAGTGTATGAATGGGTGTGAGAGTGTGTATGTGATTGTGTGAGAGTGTGTATGTGATTGTGTGCCCTGCGATGGACTGGCACTCTGTCCAGGGTGTACCCCGCCTTGTGCTCGATGCCTCCTGGGATAGACTACAGGTTCCCCGTGACTTAGGGTTCAGTGTCTTGCCCAAGGGCACTTCGGCATGGGATCATCCGGGCCGGGATTCGAACCACCAACCCTACGATTAGTGGATTAGTGGACAACCCGCTCTACCGACTGAGCCACAGCCGCCCCACATAATGTTCCAGAATAATGTTCCAGAATAATGTTCCAGAATAATGTAATAATAGTGTTCTGGAGTGTTTGTGTGTGTGTAATGGTACAGTTCTATAATGATGGCACAACGATAGAAATATGAGCAATAAACAATGTTGTTAAATTAATAATAATTAATCAATTTGTATAGCACTTTTTACAATGGACATTGTCTCAAAGCAGCTTTACAGAAATATCATTTTACATTTACAAGCGACTTACAAATGAGACACACTCACACACCAATGGGAGCAGAGCTGCCATGCAAGGTGCTAGCTTGCCATCGGGGGCAACTTAGGGTTCAGTGTCTTGCCCAAGGACACTTCAGCATGGGATCACCCCGGGCCGGGATTTGAACCGCCAACCCCACGATTAATGGACAACCCGCTCTACCAACTGAGCCACAGCCGCCCTAAAACAATGCCGTTGAACAATGCCGTTGAACAATGCCAAGGTATTCTAGAATGATATCCGATGGCTGTGTACTGTCGGAGGAGTAATGCCATACTCATTATGATACCACCATGACCTTCAGTAGTATTATTGTCTTTTATTATCTTGGAACAGTATTCCAAATGTGTTTCTTATGTTCTAGATTGGAGCGACATAATGCTGTAAGATGACCATGCGGTTCTAGAATTACCTGTCGGTGTTATGGAATAATGCCAGGGAAGGGCTGCAATTGGGCCACAGTGTAGTAGAATGATTCCATTGTGTTCTCTAATAAAGCCACGACGCTACGCTATTCTGGAAAATGTCACAGCCATGTAGAGACAGATTCAGATTCTGAATGAAAGAATTTCTTCCCTGACAAGGCATCATTGTTCTTTTTTTTAAATACATCTATGGTTTATACTGTGAAATAGATCTTAAATACAGCTTAAGCTTAAAGCTTAAACCTTGTACGTCCTGTTTTATGTCATTTTAAGATGCTTTGTGATTTTACTGGACTGTTTCGTTTGTTGTAGGCTCTGAATTTCTCATGGTGGATTGGAAACAGGAGTCTAACTAACCTTCCCAATATAAACAGTTTTATGCATGGTCATTATAATTTCAGTAGTATGGTTGGTGCTTCAAATGATTTTATGTTAGCCTGTTTATTAATAATGCATATCGACTGAGCAGGCTGGCATTAATCAGCTCTCCTTAAGTTATAAAACATTCTGAGTTTAAGCAAGAATTTAATTTAAAGTAATGGCGGAAAATTGTTTAATGTTATTAGTAGAATAATGTGAACTCTGTGAAAGCTAATTATTATCCTGTATCAGTCAGGGACTCGTTTCACGGTTTTTCTATGAAACCAGTGAGACACAATGATGCTCCATAGCAACCTTTTGGTCCCAGTGATGGGAAAGTGATCCCTGTGCCTGTTAATTCCAGTGAAATGGGCGTGGCATCCCAGTTTTTTAAAGCTCTCAATCCCAAATAATAGGAAATCAGGTTGTTTTGCATCGCATAAAAATTCTGCATTCATATTAATATATTTCATTGTTGATTTAGCTTTGAAACACGACATCCTGTCTCAGGAAATGTTGCTGGGTCTTGGAATCTCATTAGGAACTTGCAGTAATTTCATTTCAATCATGAATGGAGATGACAAAGGGAAAAAAGCTCACTCTAAAACTGAATAGTTCATTTAAATAAAAAAATTTGAGGAAACTATTTACCTCAAAATTTTTAAGTTGATAAATCAGTTTCCTTAAGCCAAATATACTTAAACATAATGTTTTTGAATATGATTTAATGGAAATGATGGAAATAAAAACAACATTTTATAGCACTTTTAACACAGATAGGATTGCTTCACAATAATTGCAGAAGTTCAGGGAAAACAATGGAAATAAACTTCAAAAACATCAAATAAAATGAATCCTTTACTTACTCTGACATTAAGATGGCCTGTGCAAATCTGGAATTTATTATTATTATTTTTTTGGACAACATAAAATTTAAACTTAGTATGCAAGGATGTGCAAGTGTATAAAAATGTAAAGGTTTTGAGTAGTTCATAGAAACAGTTTCTTCCACTTTCCTTGTGTTTCACCCTTAAGGGATTCAGTTAAGCAGCACTTGATGAGCTTAAAGCGCAATTTGAATCCAGCCTGTCAGATAGATAAAGATGTACACAGGTACTAAAACAATTAAGAGTGTTAAAAAGTCAATAAAAGTCAAGTTAAATCAATTCTAAATGAAAGAGGAAGTGTAATGACACTAGGACATGCAATACGTTTCTTGTTTCTGGCTGCAGTGTTTTAAGCAAGCTATAGTCTGTGTATTTCATTTAGATATTTCAGTTAATAAAGTAATAAATCAGTGAAAAATGATTAAACATGAGGCCACTGTTTAGAATCTTGTACTGTGAGGCATGGCCGAACACATGCTTTTTAAACTGGACAGTGCTATGTCGTTTCAAAGCTATTTCAGAGAGAAAAGAGTGGGCAGTGTGAGAAAAATATGTATTAGAGTTACAGTTATTTAAAACATTCATGATTCATGCAGAGGTCAATATGATCATTCAAATAATTACCTTGAGTGAAAGTAAGAGAGGAGCCATGAAGTCGGCATCATATATATGTATATCTGAAAGGGAATTATTTTTTTCTCAATATGCATCCAGCGATGTCCTTCCTCAGTTGAATCACTATATAATTAACTCTCAAACGATGTTGTGTCATCTGCCTTGATCGGTCTGCTATCTTTGACAAAAGAGCCTCTTGATACTGATTGTACTGACATGGCTGTCAGTGAATCTACCACAGAAAGGTTCTGATTCATTTCTGGACAGCTGTACTATGCAAATTCCTCAGGTGTCAGTTCTTGGTCCACTCTAGTTCTTGCTTTATAGTAAATCACTGGCCTCAGTGATCAGGTCTCATGGTTTGTGGTACACTGATGACACAGTACCTCAATTTCCTTCATCCTCTTTCCACACTGCCTAGAAGATAGTTTCTGACATCACTTCCTGGATGACAAACAAAACTGATAAAACTACCAGTGAAGATTCCCTTGCTGCAGGACCTGTCAGTAACCATTAATATTGCCACAAAATCTTTGGTTGGACTTTACATCTCTTATCACATTGCAATAACCACTAGATTACTTGTCCAAAACATGATAAGAATACAACCGCTTCTAACCACCAAATCGGCTCAACTGCATATATAAGTCCAAGTCAATTCTACTCTTGACTACTGCAACTCGCTTTTTTAGTGGTCTTCATATGACCTCTCAAAGTTCTTTCCTGTGTTCCCTCTACTGAGATTACTCCATCGGTTTCCTGTTGCTGCGAGAATTAATTCCAAAAGTGTTGTCTTTGCATTTCAGGCATACAAGGTCTCTGCACCACATTATCTATGCACCCTAGTTCAGAACTACACCTGTATGCCAACTCATGTTGTGAAGTTCTGGGGGCTTGCCATGTTCTTTCTGAGGTTCTTTCTGCCAAGTTCTTTACTCAGGGGCCAGTACTTGGTCCACTCCTGTTCTCCCTTTATGCTAAATCACTGGTCCAAAACGGTCTGGTCTCAGGGCTTCTCTTATCAACAAATGCAAGATATTCTGTTATCATCCGGATCTCATTGCTTCCGTATTCTGGCCCCTCATTGGTGAAATAAGCCTCTTCATTCACTCAGCCATGAAGCTCTATTTCTCAACGGTCTAAAGACTTTCCTCTCCATACAGTATCTAGGATAAAACCTTACTTTCTCTGTACTTACCTTGCATTAATTGTCCTTTGTTTTGGTTTTGGCTTTGAATTCACTGAAACTGCCTTCCCTTGTGTTTTGGTGCTACCTAGACCACTGTAGTATAAATCGACGGTTATATAATGTAAATGCAGCACATCACCACCCACCGACCGATAACATCCTTGTGTCTATTCATTTGAGAGTGCACTCAACTGTGAAGAATAAACAGGTGGCATAGCTTTTTAAACTGGCAGGTGCTGATAAAAATGGCTTTCTTAACATTTTTTTTGTGAATTTTAGGTTATTTATAGCAGCTACCCACTTTTAAACAACATGTCTTTCACCAGTCTGCTAGGTGGATTAGTTGGGCTTCTTGTTCAACCTTCAAAAGTCTAAGCTGCCATATAGACTGGCTTAGAATAGACATGTTTATTAATTACAGTGAAAATGAATTATGTGCTGAAGATGCAACACTACAGTAGAGATTCCTTCATTCTGTTTGGTTTAAAATGGGGAGTGTAGCAATAGTCTTCAACTTCAGACAAAGCCAAACCTCCCAAACATTGTAAGACCTCAAAATGTAGTCGTTTTTTTGTTTTTGTTTTATGTTTTCTTAATGGACTGTACGATTGTGTTCAATTTTTGATTTTGTGGCTACACAAAAATTCAAGAACTATGAACATGACGCAGAAATACAAGGACTAAGAGACGTAACCATCAGACAATAACAAAAGACAAGAACGCATAACATGACACAGAAAGACAAACAAAACAAGACCCAGAGTGCTGTACAAACCGTGACTTAAATACCTGTGTTAATTACCCATAATCGTGAATCAGGTGAAACCAGTCATGTGACCTAGCAATGACTGCTGGGAATCGTAGTCCCGTGTTTGTTCCGGCATATTCATGACACTAATTCACTTTGTGATGGAAACACACATCTATTTCACAATTTCTTTTGCTAAATTATAGAGTATTTGCTCATAAATTGTAACAAAAAAAACAAATAGTGTGCTGTAAATCTCGGGTGTACATACTGAGACACGCAACATTGAATGAGGTTTTGATGAATGTAAGTGTGTGCAATGGTGAGAGTTTAAGCGTTAGCGTGATTCATTGGTAGGATTTTGCAGCTAGATGGAGGGAGAAACAGGGCTGAGAAGATGTAAATGGGCACTGGGGAGACAGGATGGATGGTCTGGAGACGTTGAGCTTTATTGCATGTGAGATTCAATCCCATATATGAGATTTTATTAAATTTAAAAAATTGCTCTGCCAAGCGGCCACAGTCGGGGATGGGGGGGGATAAAAGAAATAAAAGATGACTGATGTTTCTTAAAGCGAGGCTGAAACAAATGGTCCATGTACAGTATATGATACGTGCCTGTAAATAATTCTTATATATAGTATTATGATATTCAACATGCATAATATTGTTAGTCTGGACAGTAATGTTCCTGAGGTAAAATATATCACATATGGAAGACAGTTTTCTTATGAAGACTTATTTTCGGTAAATTTGAAGGCCGCATCTTCTAAGGGTTCTCCACAATAAAGTCAACTTGGATCCAAGTTTTCAATAAAAATATAAATTGGATTTATATTTTTTATTGAAATTGAAACTTAGATCCATTTTTAATGCAGTATTGGACAAACTGTAATAAGAAGCTCATGAATTGAATCTAATATCGGTATGTATCATCCTAATTAATGTAATTAATGGGTTGTATATTAATAGTGCTTTGTGGGATTTGCATATTATATTCAAGAATTTATATGCTAAGATGTAGCTCTTATTCTCTTCGACATTCAATAATATGCAACATGAAAAAGGCCTGAGCTTAGAGCGCATCTATTCTCCTGGAGTCGTCCATTCGTTCCTTTAAAATTCAGCAGGTAAGCAGGTCTTAATTAGGTAAATGTTTAAATCGTGTTTTAATGAGCAGGTTTATAGCAACGCTATAGAGCAGGCAAATCCCGGACATGGCTTTAAAGTCCTATTTGAGGACATTAAAAAGAAGTACAGCAAGAGATTTGTTTTTCTTTCTTTGGTGTGAAAACCTCATTCCTGAGATGGATATGCTGTGAAGCGGACAGATTTTTTGCTTTACTGTTCAGTCTGGTGAATGGAGACTGAGGGTCAAGGAAGGCATCTATCAAGACTAAATTATCCAGGCGCAAAAAGACTGACGTCTTCCAAACCTCATCCAGACCCTTCAAAAAAATAAAGTGACAGAATCACACGTCCTTCTCATCTTGATCGTAATTTGTGTCAGCAGCAAATTGACTCATTCTCAGCGTAATGGGGTTCCCGTGAGATGATGTGTCCCATGAAGCTTTCACTCAACGTCCTTTCAAGATGTCATCTCAGGAAAATCGACTGCGATGTTTCCATCCCGGTTGGAGATACACCATTTCTCCATTGTGCTGAAGAGCTTCTGATCTTTTGGATAATGAATTTAAACTGTAGGAGATTTTCAGACATTCAGGCATGATTCAATGGCTAATGGCATTTTTTCACAGTGAGTCCCCGTAGGACGGGGAAGATTCAGACTGAAATGGTAGTGAGTTATTTTGTGTCCCTTCCAGTTCTCAGCATCACTTCACTGCACTCTTCATCATCCATCTTAAATTAAACCTGCTCTCTGCGTTACAAATAAAACAAGCCACGTTCTCTCTAGGTGTCTTTTGAAAGGTTTTGCTCCGATGGTCTAATGGCATTCATGTTCGTCATTACAGGGAGCAGAACGCAGAAAATAAAACAGGAAAGCTATCCCAGGGTACTAGGCTCAAATTGGCAATTTCTCGCTCAGAAATTACTTCCACCTCCTCCATGCTTGCTCATTCATTTGCTCATTTCTGAGCACTCATCACTGCTCTCATCTTCCACATCTCTCTATCTGACAGGCTTTTATTCCCGGAAGGATGCTGGATTTAGGGCTTGCTGGGTTTCATGACAAATCCCCATTTGCCAGGTTGAGCTTTGGATTGGCCGAAGGCAGAAAGACACCAGTGTTCTGTATGGATTTAATAGTACTGTTTTAAATTTCGAACTTCTATTCTCCAAGAAAAACAACAGTCAATTTTCTGTCTACAGGGACGTGTTCTTGAATTCTTGAAAAAAGGCCTTACCTGAGATTTCCTGGAATGAAAGCAATTTCAGTTTGTTCATAAACAAATATGATCAAGAGGTAACAGTACTATATGCTTTCTTTGGGGTCTTTCCATCCATCCATCCATCCATCCATCCATCTTCTGTACTGCTTACTCCTTTATCAGGGTCACGGGGAACCTGGAGCCTATCCCAGGGAGCATTGAGCACAAGGCGGGTTACACCCTGGACAGGGTGCCAATCCATCGTAGGGCACAATACACACATTCATACACTACGGACACTTTTGACACGCCAATCAGCCTACCATGCATGTCTTTGGACTGGGGGAGGAAACCGGAGTACTCGGAAGAAATGGGGTCTTTCCTTGGTACGCAAAAGTTGTATCTCAGGAGGATATGTTTTTTTTTTAATCTACTGTAAACTGTGAGACTGTAACTAAGCGGATCGAATCTGACGGTCTCTCAAAAGGTGAAATGATGTATCTGAAAAGTCTCCCAAACCTCCAAAAGGTCAAAGGAAGCATTTTGAAGCCATCTGCTTATAGCATTTAATGGGAGTCCTTCTGGTAATGTCTGTTCACATGGCGACCATCCTGGCAACACTCCCAGGAAGTTATTTTCATTTGTACAAGACTAGGCTATCTACTTGAATAGAGGCTGACCCATAAACCAGAAACAGATCGACATGAAGACCTTCCAAACACTGGCTCTTAGTTTCACAAAAAATTCTGTAAATAATGTGTGATGTCAAATAACGTTTTTTTTTTTTTTTTTTTTTTTTTTTTTAAATGTACCGTTATTGTTCTGGCTACTGTTCATACTAGCATCCCTAACTCAGCAAAGCACTTCATGTCTTAGAATTAATAGTCCAGGTCTTTTCTGGTCATGTCTTAACCAACAAGGAGATTTGCTCTTTTTACTAAAGGGTGGGATTTATGTAATAGCGCTGCAATATTGAGCATTGCCTTATTAATATTTACTCACTTTTATGTCTCTTCTTGCCATCTCCCTGGTTTAATCCAGACTGAATCTAAAAGCTCAAACACTGGTCCTCCAAGCTGTATGCAAAACAGATTACCTTTGACAAGGCAGCAGAATCGCATGGCGTTTTTAACTTATTGGCAATTTGTGTTCATGGAAATGGACTCATTCTTGGCTGATGTAATGGCTATTTGAGAGAAGAAACCTAGTTAAAAAAGCATTTTGAAACCATCTGAATGAGTAAATACATTTAGCTTTTTCAGGTTTTGTTCAAAGAATCAAGTGTATAGTATATAGTGTGTTTTTATTTATTTAATTTTTTTTTTTTTACGTCAAGAACAGCATCATATACATCCATGAAAGAGGTTAAATATTCTGGCCTTGGTCCTGGTCCTGCATGCTGTATGTGGTGTGGTGTGGTTGGTTTTTTGGGTTTTATTTTGGAGATTTTAAAAAATGATAAATGGCGCACTTATATAGCGCTTTTATCCAAAGCGCTTTACACTGTGTCTCATTCACCCATTCACACACACACTCACACACCAATGGTAGCAGAGCTGCCATACAAGGCGCTAGCTTACCACCGGGAGCAACTTGAGGTTCAGAGTCTTGCCCAAGGACACTTCGGTATGTGGAGTCATGTGGGGCGGAAATTGAACCACCAACCCTACGATTAGTGGACAACCCGCCCTACCACCTGATCCACAACCGCCCCAGTGTTCCCATTTACTTGCTGACCAGTTGGCCAAGACAAACACGGGGTAAGTCAGTCAATTACCCAGAGAAGGGTCAGTACATCCTGTTTATGAATCATTCCCAGACTTGCTCACAAACACAAACAAACCAAATCACTGGAATGGAGTGTTGTACCTACAGTACGTGCGATGGTTTTGAAGTCTCTAGAATGGTTGTACCCTTTCATACTGGTTTTCTCACTCACCTGGAAACAACAGGACAGTATTACATGATGGTATTTGAAGGATGTTGGTGTTAATGTTGGGAAATCCTTGAGTATGCTGATGTTCATGGAGTACATTGTGTGTGGAAAGATGGCATACATTTGCAAAAGATAGAAAAGGTTGAATGCTATTGTTTAATGGCAATTGATGGAGTGTGGTGGTGCTTTGAAATGAAATCTTGCTGTTTATTGGAGTATGTTTGGAGAGTGGTGGTGTGTTTTGAAGAAAATGGATGTTTAATGGTGAATCCTGGTCCTTTGCTGATGTTTGTGATTATGGTATTTCTTGGTCACGGTGGAAAATTGTACGCGTTTGAGGAGAAGGTTGTCGTTTGATGGTGATTTGTTGGTGTATGTTTGGAGAGAATTGGTGTTGATGAAGAGGTTGTTGCCGGCTGTTCATGTGTGATGGAGAATGTTGGACTTTTGTAGGGGAATGTTTGATGGAAATTGTTGATCTATTATGAATTTTGTTGTCTCTTGGTATATGAAGGAGGATGTCTGTGATGTTGATAGATAATGTCGGGTCAGTATTGGCTTAATTGAAATCGAGTTCAGCCATTAGTGCCTTATAACAACCCGAGGCAACAATTCACACAAGCCCTGCATCAATCTCCTGCTTGATGTCCCCACACAATGAGTGAATCTCTCACTTTCCTCAATTTGTCAGATTGTATCTCAGATACCATCATGGTTCTTAATAGCCTATCTGGCTGTGAAGGGATAATAAATGAAAAGTGTGACCGTGTTAAGAGCATAACTTAATGTCCTGCCTTATTCAGCCAATGAGATTCCATGCTGCTGTTTGGATAGTAAAACAAAACACCCCAAAATGTTGCTCTCACCCCAGATCTAGATATTTTAACAGCCTCTGGGTTTTCCTTCAGCCGTATGAATTTTTCATGCGCTTTTTAAAGCAGAGCTGTGTGTCCGATACTCATGTGGACTCTCAGTGTGAGGGATGTGGAGCTACTAATGATCAGCTTGAGAGTCTCCTAGACTGAGATCAGCCTAGTGGAGGTGGAGAAGACATGCATTCTCTTTTTGTCTCTCCTGTACTACCTCTTTTTCCACCACTCTTCCAGTTTCTCACCCAGTATGTATTTCATTTTCCTGTATCTCTGCCAGACACCTGTCTTTCTCGTACAAGGGGTTTCATTTGCTTTTTGCTAGAAACACCACCTGATTGATGGTGGAGGTGGGGTGTTTCATCAGCGGTTTCAGTGGTTTAATGGAACTCCAAACTCTGGGTAACTTGGTAGCTGCTTGGGGCAAAGGCAGATCAGTAGTTAATGTTCTTTACTACCGCTCAGCATGATCCATAGTTTGGATTCTGCCTGAATACTGTCTTGCATGTCTGCTTTGATAAGAATCCTCCTCCAAACAGACAAATGTAATGGCACTAATAGGGTTTCTAGGTTTAATCGAGTTACATTTACATTTATTCATTTAGCAGACGCTTTTATCCAAAGCGACTTACAAGTGCACACTCATACACCAATGGTAGCAGAGCTGCCATGCAAGGTGCTAGCTTGCCATCGGGGGCAACTTAGGGTTCAGTGTCTTGCCCAAGGACACTTCGGCATGGGATCACCCGGGCCGGGATTCGAACCACCAACCCTACGATTAGTGGATTAGTGGACAACCCGCTCTACCGACTGAGCCACAGCCGAGTTATTGAACATCAGAAATACACTGAAATCGAGGAAAAAAGGAACACACAATGGGCTGTGTATTACATAAGATGGGTGAATAAGGTTTGTGCATGGTTTTTATCCATTTTCTTTGCAAAGCTCACCAAGAGAAATGTGTATTTGCTTAAACAAAATGAGGCCTTAAGTCCACTATCTGCTTACCAAAGCTTAGCGTCTACCTCACATTATGGCACAAGCCAGGTCACTAGCTTCTGTAGAGGATCTGGTTCATTTCGCTTAAAACATAATAAATAAAGAACCACTTACTTTCACAGAAAGAACCTGTTTGACCAACCATGGACCTTTTCCCGTAGACGTGTTGAGATCCAATCAGATTCTGAAGGTTGTGGCCAGACAAGTGTACAAACGATAGTGAATGCTCCGGATCCTGTGGGTGGAACGACTGAGTCTAAGAATACAATGCAACCTCGGTCTTCTCTCCAAACCTCAAGTCAAGTCAAGTGGGTTTTTATTGTCATTCCTCTATGTAGCTTCTATACATTGGAACGAAATGACGTTCCTTCAGGACCATGGTGCAACACGGAACAGTACACAAGACTATAAAGTGCAATACACAGTCGTGTGAGATGAGTACAAAACAATAAATACACAGAACAATAAACTAAATACACAGGATAATAGATACACAGAACATGGACTAGGGCATGTGTAGTGGTATGAGCCTTCCTGGGATAGGTGTTCGGCTAGCCCAGGTGAGCGTTGGGAGACAGCAGGGTGTTGAGTAATCTGACTGCCTCAGGGAAGAAATTGTTACGGAGTCTGCTGGTCGTGGCACGGATGCTATGGTACCTTCGGAAGATTCGTCCGTAATACTGGTGGCTTTGAGGATGCAGCAGTTCCCGTACAACACAGTGAAACAGCTGGTCAGGACACTCTATCATCCCTATGTAGAAGGCGGTGCGGATGGGAGGGGGGAGTTTGACTCTCTTCAGCGTCCGGAGGAAGTGATGGTGCAGCTCGGCCTTCTTGACTAGGCAGGTGGTGTTGAGAGTCTAGGAGAGGTCTTCAGTCACGTGCACACCAAGAAACGTTGAGCTTCTGACTCTCTCCACAGTTGTTCCACTGATGTGCAGTGATGTACCTGTACCGATGTGAGAGCTGAAATGATAACTCAATTCCTTAGGCCTGTAAGAGGTCGTCTAAAAACTGCAGTTGGGCAGAAGAGAAATTCTTCGAACAGCCAATATGACCGTTCTGGGGTTTCCCATGTTGTTGTACAGGTGGACAGTACTGGAGCGCAAATCATAAGAAAGAAGAACAAAGCTGACAGACCAACCAGAAATAAACAAATCAATCTAAAAAAAACCTGTTTAACAAATGATTATTATGTTAGCCAGTGTTGTGTTGGCATTAGAATGGATTCGGATGATCATCCATCCATCCATCATCCATCTTCTACCGCTTACTCCTTTTCAGAGTCACGGGGGAACCTGGAGCCTATCCCAGGAGGCAGCTGGCACAAGGCGGGGTACACCCTGGACAGGGTGCCAGTCCATCACACGGCACAATCACATACGCACTCACACACTCATTCATACACCAATCAGACTACCATGCATGTCTTTGGACTGGGGGAGGAAACCGGAGGAAACCCCTGACACACGGGGAGAACATGCAAACTCCACACACCCATGGCCCCGACGGGACTCGAACCCCGGACCCTGGAGGTGTGAGGCGAGCGTGCTAATATATTTCCCAATTTGATTTATACAATTATTTAGTTTTTTCATGAAACTGTTTCGATACAGTTGTATTACTAAACCAAACAATGGGCCTCATTACCCAAACATTGAGCAAAGATATGTCTAAATGTTTGTTTAAGCCAAACCGAACTAAAAATTTATGCCGCATTCTACGTTTTCTGAAGACTTATTTTCTGCGTAGTCGTATGTGTATGTTAAAGTGAAAATTACATCATCCTTAAATTACCGGCCGTGTGCACGCCACAGTTTGGCGAAGCCCACAAAACGTTGTAGAGTGGAAAGCGCAAACTGGTTACCAAATAGAGAAAAATAAACAAACAAATAAATAAATAAGAAAGAAAGAAGAATTTCTCTGAGGCAGAATTGAAGTACTTTTGGCTCACATCTATGAGAATAAAAAAATATTATTTAGCAGCATATCCAGCAGAGTCTCAGGACCTATAAAGACCAAAATATGGAGTGCAGTTGCAGAGGTGAATTCGCTGTCATCCATCCAGCGCAATATAAGTGAGGTGAAAAGAAAGTGCTTTGACACAAAAAACTGTTCGTTTTTAGAATTGACCAGATGCTGTAGCAAACAGAACCGACTTACAAGCCAGCTTTCATTCTCTGAAACAAAAAATCACACCTATCTAAATATCTGCAGCCTCCTAAGGGCTTCATGCGCTAACTCTTCCAGTGATATCACTTCTGCCATTTGCACCATCTCATCCTGTGGCTTCCATCTGCACAGATCCATCCATCCTCCTTTTATACATCGGCATTTCCATCCATCCATCCATCCATCCATAAAGCTTATCCGACAGGGTTGTGGGGAACTTGGAGACTATCCCAGGGTGCATGGGGCTCAAGTTGGGGTACACCCTGGATGGAGTGCCAATTCACTACGGCAGAATCGCGTACACATTCACACACTATAGACAGTTTGGACCTGCCAGGAAACCCTCATAGAACAGAAAGAACACGCAAACTCCGCGCACACACACAGGGCAGCGGCGGAAATCGAACCCCTGACCCTAGAGGTGTGAGGCGAACGTGCTGACCAATAAGCCACCGTGCGCCTCTGTCGGCATTACATCTTAATTAAACAACATTAGGTTTAACATTAGGTTTAACATTAGGGCGGCTGTGGCTCAGTCGGTAGAGCGGGTTGTCCACTAATCGTGGGGTGGGTGGTTCGAATCCCGGCCCGGGTGATCCCATGCCGAAGTGTCCTTGGGCAAGACACTGAACCCTAAGTTGCCCCCAATGGCAAGCTAGCACCTTGCATGCAGCTCTGCTACCATTGGTGTGTGAGTGGGTCTCATTTGTAAGTCGCTTTGGTAAGCGTCTGGTAAATGTTAATTATCCTAAAATGGATTTGACTTGATGATGGGTCTAAAAAAAAAAAAAGATTTATTTTGTGTGTATTTGAAATGATTTCAGCGTAATCCGAATATTAAAAAAAATCCAGTAACTCATCGCAAATGAGAAGATTCAAATCCGATCAATTGGAGTTTAGCATCAGTTAGTCTTCTTATGCATCATTTTCCACACAGGAAAAAGTCACGAACGTTTACAGGATTTTTCACGAATACCTTTTTTTTTCTGTGTAAACGCCCTTACAAATGATTCACGCATGAATCTGTTCGTATCCAGCTTGATAAATGAGCTCCATTGTCTTCTGTGTCATGCGAATGTGTCATGATTTGATCATGCAGTTCAGGACTACAAAAAAAAATTGTTAACAATATAATTGTATCTTCAGTGCCAAAATTCCAACCTTTTCACGAGTACAGCTAGTCATCTCTGTCTAAAGGTGTTAAAGACACAAGAGTTAGAGTTCAATCACAGAAGAAGAGCTCTGGGAATATAATCGCCAGTGTAAAATACGCATGCCTTCTGCTAGAGATTCACTGGCATGTTCTTTCAGTCATTAGGGCGGCTGTGGCTCAGTCGGTAGAGCGGGTTGTCCACTAATCGTAGGGTTGGTGGTTCGAATCCCGGCCCGGGTGATCCCATGCCAAAGTGTCCTTGGGCAAGACACTGAACCCTAAGTTGCCAAAGATGGCAAGCTAGCACCTTGCATGCAGCTCTGCTACCATTGGTGTGTGTGTGAATGAGACGCAGTATAAGAGCGCTATTTACCATTTTACCATTCTATTTTAATACGTATGTGTATTGAAACGCCTTTGTGTGGGTTTACTATTCTCTGTACTATGTAGTAAAGAAACATTCCTCAGACGCAAATAACACACTACAAGCTAAATACAGCACGCACATGAGCCCAGGAGCAAACAAAACACAAGGTCAGTCTGATTTCTCCTCAAGCCTCAGTCATGCATGCTGTGTGTTTCGTAAAGCCACAAGCTCATGATTAAGGCGCATGCCAAAACATAATTACTGAGTCATCGCGAAAGGATGCTGGCATACGGAGAGAGTGACCGAGATTAACATACAGTGTGGATGTGTGTGAGGGTGTGAACAGACCTTGAACTGGTTCGTTTTTATAGTATGTATCCAGAGCGACTTACAGAAGTGCGTTATAGTGTCTAAGAAAACGTATCTCATGGGGATGCGAATCGATAACTAACGTTTAATTCATATTATTTACTTTCATAGTTACGGTAGCAAAGTGTGTCATGATATGATATGATATAAACATTAGGTATGCAGGTTTTCATGATTCAGTAAGCATCCCAATATGTATTCGTTTAGTAAAACTGGTAAGGTTTTTGTTATACCTCAGTGATCGGCAGTTATTGAAGCTGATTGGTCCAAAGGTGTTGATTCATTTTCTATAACAGTAGCTTTGACGGAAGTACAGCTACAAGACAAATCACACATGTACACTGATCAGATTCAAACCACTGGTTTGTAAATAACAAGGAATCTGTCAAGGGGTGGGATTTATTTATTAGGTCGCAAGTGAGCAGTCAGTTCTCAAAGTTGATTGGTTGGAAGCAGGAAAAATGGGCAAGCATAAGGATATGAGCAACTTTGACAAGGGCCAAATTGTGATGGCTGGACGACTGGGTCTGAGCATCTCGAACACGGCAGGTGTTGTGGGGTGTTCCCAGAATGCAGTACCTACCAAAAGTGGATCAAAGAAAGACAATCGGTGAACTGGAGACAGGATCAAGGCTCATTGATGCTTATGAGGAGCAAAGGCTAGTCTGATCGCAGAGAAGAGCTTCTGTAGCACACATTACTGATAAAGTTAATGCTGGATATGATAGCAAGGTGTCAGAACACACAGTTGCTGTGTATGGGGCTTGCGTGCTGTTGCATGCTGACCCTAGTCCACCGCTGAAAGCGCCTAGAATTTTTCCTTTGATTCATCAGACCAGGTCACCTTCTGCCATTGCTCCATGGACCAGTTCTGATGAATCACTGCAATAAAATAGTTTGGGAACATGACAGAGTTCAAGGTGTTGCCTTGGTCTCCAAATTCCCCAAATCTCAATCCAATTAAGCATCTGTGTGATGTGCTGGACAAACAAGTCATATCCAAGTCTAATCCCTAGAGGCCCCACCTCGCAACTTAAAGGACTTTTTGCTGCAAACGTCTTGATGCCATATACCACACCACACCTTCAGAGGTCTTCTGGAGTCCGTGCCTCGACGGGTCAGAGCTGATTTGGCGGCACAAGGCAGACCTACAAGATATTAGCCAGGTGGTTCTAATGTTATGGCTAATCTGTGTATATTGACGCACTCGTTCTAATATGTCTTCTTTTTTGTTGTGACAGCTCATTTATGGGGACTTGCATGCCAGACGCTCTACATAACTTAAGCCTATAGGGAAGTTTTCTTTAAGGAGACATTTATGGAAGGAGTCTCCAGTGTGAGGGGGGGTTGACGTCGTGTCTTTAGGACAGAGGAGTTTGCAAGTTTCTTGGTAACATGACAACATGTCTTATTAATTTATAAAATCATTTGTCTTGCACACATACCAGAGTAATATCTGTAACTATAAAAGGGTCCATCCATCCATCCTTTACCGCTTACTCCTTTATCAGAGTCACGGGGGAACTTGGAGCCTATCCCAGGGAGCATCGGGCACAAGGCGGGGTACACCCTGGCAGGGTGCTAGTCCATCGCAGGGCACAATCACATACACACTCACACACACATTCATACACTACGGACACGTTAGACACACCAATCAGCCTGCCATGCATGTCTTTGGACTGGGGGAGGAAACCGGAGTACCTGGAGGAAACCCCTGATGCACGGGAAGAACATGCAAACTCCACACACGCGGCCCCGGTGTGACTTGAACCCTGGACCCTGGAGTTGTGAGGCGGACGTGCTAACCACTAAGCTATAAAAGGGTTATAAAAAAAAAATAAATAAATAAAAAAAAAATAAAAAAAAGAATGATGTTTATTAACATTCAGGCTGTGCTGTTATTGTAAGATAATCAACTTTAGTTCACGTCTGGCTGCATCACACCATCCAGTCAGGGATTATTTCCTTATAACAGCACACCCCGAAGTGTTTTAGTCCTTACTTAATTCTGAATCTTGTAGTTTCTAAAGATTAAATAATGCAGCAAATAATGTTAGTTAATGTCACCTTAATTTCCCTTAAACTAACCAGTGAAAGTGTGTTAATTAAGACTATATACACTGTCTTAATTGTTCTTTATTTACTGTGTTCATTATTTGTAAAAAAAAAAAAAAAAACGATTTCACATTTAAACCAACGAGAACATACAAAAGTGCTTCAAAAGCGTTGTTACCAATTTACAAAGAAGTCTTAGAATTCTAATCGCAGTAGGAACGCCGCTGTTGTGTTCGCGTCGTGAGCATGGAGTCACATGGAGGTAATAAATCACTTCTCCCCCGTGTGGTGCATGGCCACGTTAATGAGCTGCTGTATCATCACCTGCACACCTCTGGCACAAGACATTAGCATCAGATCACACACACACACACTCACACACACACACACATCATGCACGTATACACAAACTTTAGCAAGTGCAAATACATCCACGGAAACAAAAACACGGCAGCAGCTACATATCTCCAGTACGATACATTATAATAATACTGTACTGTATTTACATTGAAACCATAGCGCTGTTGAACTCTCAATTCTGATTGGTCGTAATGTGTAGGGATGGGGCGATATCTTATCGTTCACGATATACCGGTAGAAATTCTTCCCGCGATACTAACGATAAAGCCGCGTTATTGAAGCTGACGTGCAGAGCGAGAACAAGTGCGGCAGAATGTGGTCGTGAAGCCGAGGAGGAGTTTATCGCTAAACGTTTATCGCTACTCTATTGGCAGATCATTTTGTTTGTCTTAAGGAAAAACTCAATTTAGATTTATTTTTCAGAAAACAAGATATAATATCTTGGCCGCTGTGGCTCAGTCGGTAGAGTGGGTTGTCCACTAATCCACTAATCGTAAGGTTGGTGGTTCGAATCCCGGCCCGGGTGATCCCATGCCGAAGTGTCCTTGGGCAAGACATGAACCCTAAGTTGCCCCCGATGGCAAGCTAGCACCTTGCATGCAGCTCTGCTACCATTGGTGTGTGAGTGTGTCTCATTAGTAAGTCGCTTGTAAATGTAAAAATTATATTCCTGTAAAGCTGCTTTGAGACAATGTCCATTGTAAAAAGCACTAGATTAATTGATTAATTATTATATCTTATGTCATTTTACTTATCTAGTAAATGACAACAACAGTGGTGAATGGGACTGTATTAATAGCGTCACTGATATCGTTATCGCAATAAATACCGGAAAATATCACGATACAGTTTGAAGTCCATATCGCTCATCTCTAATAAGCTGTTGGTTGATCATCTAACAGCAGTTCTGACAGTAGAACGGTCACAGGTTTATATTCATGCGCTTATTCTTCACGCCATCGTTGATTATTTTCCTCTAACCGTCTGCCTAGATAAGGGGCCGTCTTTGAGTTATCTCTACGCTTTCTTCCATTTTGTTTTTCCTAAATGGGTTTTGGGGAGGTTTTTCCTCTTAACTCCATGGAAGCTCTAACGCTGAGGCACTCGGCCAATGGTAAAGTAGGAAATAACGGCCAGCAAAGATTCCTGACATCAAAAAATAACAGACAGGAAGGAGAGGGAAAAAAAAAAACCAAGTCGCAGGAGTTATCTTGTTTCTGCCATGTCAATTTGCAAGGATGGAAAAAAATAAAAATAAAATAGCCTTGATGCTGATTCACAGCTGAGTGCTGATGAAAATAGCATATCAATAAGCTAAATGATTGTTGTTATGGTTACTTCCCAGTGGTTGTTATCTCGCCGTGTTCTTGCTGCGCTTAATTAAAACATGTCCACACACTGTAGCCTTTAATCCGTGAATCCGCATCATTCAATTTGAAAGATTAGCACTCTACGGTGAAGCGTCATTTTTAATCGTTGTCAAGGTTACGTCCTTAGATTGGATCTATTGATGTAAAAGTGTGATTAGATTTTTGACCGATAACAAAGGAAATCAAAGCAATGAGGGGTTTTATTTTTTGTTGTTCTGGGACTGGAAAAATTGGATGTAATTTACTCAATAAATGAAGCTTATATTCAATTATACTCTTGTATTATTTTTTGGCAAGTACAATATAGCGTAACACGATACTATTACCCTGAGGTGTTCACGTTTTTTTGCTTTCCGTAGGTGTGTGTGCTGTTAATTTGTTGCTAGACAACGTTTGCACAGATGTCATTTTCCGAACAGCGTGTCGCGGGTTGCGAGATGTTCCTGCAGGCTGGTTCATTTCCAGCCGAGGAACTGAAGATCGATTCGTGTAAATGCACACGAATGGCGGGTGGCATCTCGTTTCGGAAAAACACGGAAAGACTCCTTGTGTCGTATAATCGGCTTTTCCGGAGTACTCTATCTCAACTAGATACAATATTAATGAGAAAAACAGCTTTTAAAGATGGGCCAGTCTCCTGAGAGTGATGATGACAGCGACACAGCTGCAGGAGTCTCCTTCATTCCTCTCTCTCTCTCTCTCTCTCTCACACACACACACACACACACACACACACACACACCCTTCAGCGCAATACCCACTTATTAGTAGCCCCATCATTTTGCTCTTTTTATCGCTTCCTCCTTCCTTGATCTTCTTCTCTAACTCTTCTATCTTTTGCCCCTTTCCCAGCACAGCTGCTTGCAATCAGAGCTGGCTCAGACCACCATCCTATTTCTCAGTCAGTGTCCATTATGGTCCAAGATGTCAAGAATGTTTCTGAGATGTTACATATTTTAATGGCAGACCAGAGGAGACTGAAGATCTTCTCACCGTGATCACATGACTATTGCTAGGGTAAAGCATTGGGTTATCACGCACTCCCAAAATCACCCCTACTCAACTCAAACTCAACACATCCAACAGGAAATGCCTCAAGAAATCCCTCAACTATCCATCCATCCATCCATTTTCTGTACCGCGTATTCTACACAGGGTCACGGGAGAGCCTGGAGCCTATCCCAGGGAACTCTAGGCACTAGGTGGTGGACACCCTGGACGGGGTGCCAACCCATCGCAATCACACACGCTGGACAATTTGGAAAGTGCCAATTCACCTAAAACGCATGTCTTTGGACTGTTGGAGGAGTCTGGAGTACCCGGAGGAAACCCCTGAAGCACGGGGAGAACCTGCAGACTCCACACACGCAAGCAGAGGCGGGATTTGAACCCCAAACCCCGGAGCTGCGACGCAAACGTGCTGACCACTAAACCATCATGCCTCCTATCCTTCAACTAATAAAATAAACAAAAAAACAGCGAACAGTACATTAGCAAATAAATTAAATATCTAACTGCACGTGTGGGGAGTTTGCATGTTCTCCCCGTTTGTTGGGGGTTCCCTCTGGGTACTCCGGTTTCCTCCCCCAGTCCAAAGACATGCATGGTAGGCTGATTGGCGTGTCTAAAGTGTCCGTAGTGTATGAATGTGTGTGTGAGAGTGTATGTGATTGTGCCCTGTGATGGACTGGCACCCTGTCCAGGGTGTACCCCGCCTTGTGCCCGATGCCTCCTGGGATAGGCTCCAGGTTCCCCGTGACCCTGAAAAGGAGTAAGCGGTTGAAGATGGATGGATGGATGGATGGATGGATGGAACTGCACCTTCAATATTAAGATTTAAATTTTTTTCTAGTTAATTAGTTTGGAGTTTTCTTAACGACAGTAAGGCATAAAGATGCCAAATTTGGTAGAAAGGCCCAGTGCTATGCCCTGTCACCAGCCCCTTTCCCCAAAAATGCCTAGTAAATCAAAAGTCCATATGGATCCATCCATGTAGAGGTGTGAAGTGGAAAATTCCACATCTGATGCTCCCCCCTCCCTCGGAGTAGACCGTAGACCTCCTGCTGGGATAAACAGCCTGAGCTCAGAAAGGCTGCACTGTATCACAAATCCTCTCTCTCACTCTGTGGTACAGTTCTGAGCGTTACGAGCGCTCCTTATGGCATTTTCTTTCGCGTTCATGTTTCTACTTTTGTTGACTTTTACCAAGTGCGTGTGTGTCTGTTCTAGTCCTGTGCTGTGGTGCTTTTCACGATTGTATTCATCTCTTCTTTGTCAAGTTCTTGATTCGTTTGTTATTTATTCCCTCCTGAGTCTCATTGTGAAGTCTCATCATGCATTTATGTATCGTAATGTTCCGAGCCTTTTTGATTCATTTTATTTTTCTATTCCAAGCTCACCCCTGTGATTGTGTTGTCATTTGCGATGATGATGATTTATCCCCGGTCGATGCTGTCTGCCTGTGTTTTGAACCATGCTGTTGATTTGGTTCTCAGATTGGCCCAAATGAATACTACGCCGAGTTCACGCTCTTGCATCCTGCCTCTAACCGCAGCTTACACCTACAAGGAGCGGGAGTAGGAAAATTTCATAATAAAATGTCTATTTATTTATTTGTTTGTTTGCATGTTCTGTATGTATATATGCGTGTATGTAAAAAAAAAAAACAAAAAAAACAAACAAACAAACATAAATGCTACTTTTTCCAATGTCCGGGTAGCATCTTGGGGTCAAAGACATGGCTGTGAGAAGGTTTTCAGTGGTTGCTTCCTTGAAAAAAAACATAAGGTCCATTAGAAATGATTCATCAGTGTGTCAGACTCAAGAGTGTTCTCTTATTAAGAGTAAAAAGAAACACTAGCACACCCACAGTGGTTCAGTAATGGCCTTCATTTGCTTGTCATTTTGCTGTGAAACCATTTACACCCCTATGTTTTTTGTTTTTTTTTTCAATAGAGTTGTACTGTGTGTGCTTGTACGTGTATATATGCTTTCTGACACATTCTCTGATTTTGCACTACCTGATCGAGGGCAGTTCTGGTCGTTGTTGTGTACTATACAATAAATCCCCCATTTGTTTGGGGCGGCTGTGGCTCAGTCAGTAGAGCGGGTTGTCCACTAATCCACTAATCGTAGGGTTGGTGGTTGGAATCCCGGCCCGGGTGATCCCATGCTGAAGTGTCCTTGGGCAAGACACTGAACCCTAAGTTGCCCCCGATGGCAAGCTAGCACCTTGCATGCAGCTCTGCTACCATTGGTGTGTGAGTGTGCACTTGTAAGTGGCTTTGGATAAAAGTGTCTGATAAATGTAAATGTTTGATTTTTGACCAGGACAGACGGATGCTGTTCTTCCAGCACTGAACTTCCTGTTCAGTTTATACGCTTTAAAATGTTTGTAAGCTGAAGGATAGTATGGTGGTTAGGACTAGGAATGTTGGACTGGAGTAACATGGCTTATCCTTGCTTCCTTGACAGCAGGTGTGTTTGAAGTAACTGTGTTTGAAGCTCATGTCTATACGTAAGGCATCAATTTGAACTGGTTTCGTTTTGTCTCATATTGACAATTTAGCACTTCTTGACTGACACTATCTAGAGATCCATTTTGAATTCAGTGTGTCGAAATTAAAGTCATTTCATTGTTGAATCATCTTTAAACATTAATACTTTCAGTTGTTGGGAGTTATTGGATCCTTCCTTTTCTAACCTGCATATTGTCTTGAGTTACAAAACAAAAACTTGTATTTATACTAA
>JAFFST010055023.1:20482-40878 GCA_022414735.1 Noturus placidus | reverse complement strand
TTTATAACCCTTTCCAGACTGATAGATCTCAATTACTTTCTTTCTCAATTGTTCCTGAATTTCTTTGGGTCTCGGCATGATGTGTAGCTTTTAAGGATCTTCTGGTGGACCTTACTGTGTCAAGCAGCTCCTATTTAAGTGATGCCTTGATTGTGAACACGTGTGGCAATAATCAGGCCTGGGTGTGGCTAGAGAAATTGAACTCAGGTGTGGACAACCACAGTTATAGTAAGGGGGGCAATCACTTTTTCACACAGGGCCATGATGGTTTGGATTTTTTTTCACCTTTAATAATAAACACCTTCATTTACAAATTGCATTTTGTGTTTACTTGTGTTGTCCTTGACTATTGTTTAAATTGGTTTGATGTTCCGAGACACTTAAGTGTGACAAACATGCAAAGGAACAGGAAATGAGGAAGGGGGCAAACACTTTTTCACACCACTGTATGTATGTATGTATATATATATATGTATGTATGTATGTATGTATGTATATATGTATGTATATATATATATGTATATATATATATATATATATATATATATATATATACATATATATATATATATATATATTAAAGGTGTGTACAAGGTGTGTACATGTCTACACGAGTTCCAGTTTAGGTGAACATGATATGAACAGAGCATAAGGAAAGATGATGTACTGTAGGAGCTAATCAAATACAATGATAACTTAGCTGTACCTCCACTTGGCTAGCGACAACAAACTAGCCTAGTTAGAAAAGTTTTATATTTTATCAGTCTGGTAGTTCTACAAACAGTGACAACACCCGAGGCAAGTTTTATGATAAATCCAACTTTTTCTGATCGTGCCATACATTGACGTGCGCTAAAATTACTGAATGGACTATAAGTTTCACTTTGTAGTGTATTTTTGTAGGTTTTGAAAGTAACGTGAAAGTAAAGTAATTAGTAATCTGATTACTTTTTACACGCAGTAATCGGAAATGTCATCACTTTTCATTCATGTCATTAGTGTTTTTGAGTAACTGACCCAACACTGGACGTGAACCCAAAATAAAACAACATTTTATTTCAGGAGTGGAGGAATCCATCCATCCTATCCATCCATCCTATCCATCCATCCTATCCATCCATCCTATCCATCCATCCTATCCATCCATCCTATCCATCCATCCTATCCATCCCATCCATCCACCCATCCATCCATCCATCCATCCACCCATCCATCCATCCTCCCATCCACCCATCCATCCACCCACCCATCCATCCATCCATCCATCCATCCATCCATCCAACACAGGGTCACAGGGAGCCTACCCCAGGGAACTCTTATGGGTGCCAACCCATCACAGGGCATAATCACACACACACTTTGGAAATTCAAATCAGTTTACAGTGCATCTCTTTGGACTTGGGGAGGAAACCAGGAGAACATGCAGGCTCCACACACAAGCAGAGGGTGGAGGTGGGATGCGAGATTACATTTTATATTGATTATCAGTGTAAAATTACATCAACTTCACCTGGGCTTACTTACAGTAGATGATTTCTTGGTCAGCTTGTCTGTTAAACATTAGGCATGGTTTATTTCCCTTTGTACCAGGTGAACCTTTTAAAAATTCAGTGGTTCTCAAATTGGGACGCAATTTACATAAATATATCAAATCTGCTTTGGCTTGCTTTTTGGCTTAGATGTAATGTCATCAGTACAGCACCACGCCTCTTGGGCACCATAAAGCGGGCGTCTTATTAAAAAAGTTTAGGAACTGCTGTTGTGTATATATTTAATCCACCGTGACCTCTGCTCGAGGTTGTTACCTCATCCGTCATTTCGCCTGAGACAGGCATCATCCTCCTCTCCTATATTCGTCTCCTTTACTGCTCTACTGGGAGGATTTCTGAGAATGAACAGTTACAGCGAATGCAACCTTTCATAACAGCAGAGACTGGACGATGGGTGGGGAAAAAAAAGAGAAAAATGTTGCTTAGTCTGCAATTTAACCCAGTCAGAGATCCCTCTACATCATTTTGATCTTCCCCATCATGCCTACAAAGGATTATGGGTCGGGATCTCCAGTAAGGACACTGTGCAATAAGAAAAGGCCTGCTGGGATAAGATTAGTTTTATATGGTGAGCTAGGGTAATTCCATCCTTTATAGGTGCTGCGCTGTGGTTTTTATTTCCTTCTGGATCAGCAATGTCTGAGTTTCACTCACTCACTCAACCTCTGAGAAACTTCAAGCCCAAAGTACAGTCTGTTATAGAGTTTCTGAAACATTTAATCAGTATGGGTTGCAGCACTTCTTCTTCGTGTTGTCTTGACTAGGAGCCTGTTAGAAAGAAAGAAAATACGGTCGACTTGAGTTCAGGCTCTGTGAACTCGTGCCCATTGTAGCGTCAGAGTCCTGTTCTTGGCAGACCGGAGTGGAAACTGCTGCTGTAGCCCATCTGCTTCAAGGTTTGACGTGTTGTGCATTCAGAGATGTTTTTCTGCTCTCCACAGTTGTAGAGTAGAAATTTGAGTTAACGTAGACTTCCTGTCTGCTCAACCATGTTGCATGTTCTCCCTGTGCTTCGGGCGTTTCCTCCGGGTACGCCGGTTTTCTCCCCCAGTCCAAAGACATGCCTAGTACAACCCCAAAAAAGTTGGGACGCTGTGTAAAATGTCAATAAAACCAGAATGCAATGACCAGGGTGTACCCCGCCTTGTGCCCGATGCTCCCTGGAATAGGCTCCAGGTTCCCCCGTGACCCTGAAAAGGAGTAAGCGCTTGAAGATGGATGGATGCAATGATATGCAAATCTAACCCTAAACCCATGTTATTCACAATAGAACATAGAAAACATATCCAGTGTTTAAACTGAAGAAACGTACAATTTTAAAGGAACGATTATGTAATTTTTAATTTGATAGCCGCAACACGTGTCAAAAAATTTGGGACGTGGTCAACAAAAGGCTGGGAAAAGAAACTGCTGGAGGTTAAGTGGGAACAGGTCAGCAAACCGGGGCGGATGTGGTGCAGTCGCTAGAGCGGGATGTCCACTAATCATAGGGTTGGCAGTTTGATTCCCGGCCCATGTGACTCCACATGCTGAAGTGTTCTCAGCTCTGCTACCATTTGTGTGTGAGTGTGTGTGTGAATGGGTGAATGATATAGCGCTTTGGATAAAAGCACTATATAAGTGCGCCGTTTACCATTTAACATGATGGGGTATAAAAAGAGTATCTTAGAGAGGCGGAGTCTTTCAGAAGTAAAGATGGGCAGATGTTCACCAATCTGCGAAAAACTGCGACTACGATTTGTGGAACAATTTCAGAATAATGTTCCTCAACGTAAAATTGCGAACTCTAATAATATCATCAAAACATTCTCGAGAAATCTCTAGGGACTAGAGTGCTAGGGACAAGGGTGAAAATCAATAGAGCATGCTCTTGATCTTCGGGCCCTCAGGCGGCACTGCATTAAAAACATTCTGTAATGGAAGTCACTGCACTGTAAATGTAGAAGTACAAGTTCAGCTACATACTGTATCTGTCGTGTGTGTGTGTGTGTGTGTGTGTGTGTGTTGCCCAACATCATTCTGATCTACTGTATATACACCGATCGGCCATTAAAACCACAGACAGGTGAAGTGAGTAACAATGAGTAACTCGTTACAATGGCAACATATTAGGCAGCAAGTAAACAGTCAGTTCTTGACGTTGATGTGTTGGAAGCAGGAAAAATGGGCAAGCGTAGTGATCAGAGTGACTTTGACAAGGGCCGAATTGTGATGGCAACTTACAGGACTTAAAAGATCTGCTAACGTCTCGGTGGTAGATATCACAGCACACCTTCAGAGATCTTGTGGAGGCCATTCTTCAGCGGGTCAGAGGTGTTTGAGCGGATTGAATCTTAAGGCTGTACAGTATACTATACGGAAAATCCAGTGATGTGTTTTATAATCTGATGGAGAAATCAATTGTCACGATTCTCTGTAATGTTTGACGGTGGGTGGTGAGGGAACTGTGCTGATGCAAGTTTATTCGGTGACGTTTCTGTGTCAGCTCATTCAGCTTGAGAGCGATTTCTGCTCTACCACAGGCTTGCTTGAGATCCATAATGTTTCTTGTTTACTGTCCAAATGGCAAACGGGGGCAGCGGAGCTTGGTTTCTCACTGCTGGGTGCTCGGAGGCCTCGGGCTTTATTGCGACTCTTTGCGGGCGACGGCATCTGTTATTGTATGTGAGATGCACAGGCAGCGAGCGCTGAATTTAAAGTGCACACTTAGGCAGTGAGGGAGCATAGCGCCTGTCAGCATCACTTTCTGTAAGGCTTCGATGACGCACTACATTTGTTGCTCTCGCAGAGCAGCCTCGAGCACAGGCACCTCGTTACCTACTCACAGCTCACAAATACACAGAAGTGTTATTTTTCTGGGCTTTGTATTTATTTATTTATTTTGCAGCTGACCTTAAGGATTAAAGCCAGCAGATGGAAGTAAATCTGTAAACATAAGAACGTCAGTCAGATGGAGCAGTAAAATGTGGGTCGTAAAAGTGACAAGGGCCAGAGGATTATAATGGATTTTGTTGCTTTTTATGGTAACAGTTAACATGCAAATAGGCAGATGTGTGTCTGATTTGCGTGCGCTTGGAGGAATTGAAAGTTCTAGTGTGTCCTATATTCTGAAATTACTGAAATGTAATTATTGGGATAAATGGTAAATGGTTAATGGCACACTTATATAGCGCTTTTATGCAAAGCGCTTTACACTGTGTCTCATTCACCCATTCACACACACCAATGGTAGCAGAGCTGCCATGCAAGGTGCTAGCTTGCCATCGGGGGCAACTTAGGGTTCAGTGTCTTGTCCAAGGACACTTCGGCATGTGGTGTCATCCGGGCCGGGATTTGAACCACCAACCCCACGATTAGTGGATTAGTGGACAACCCGCTCTACCGACTGAGCCACAGCCGCCCTAAATCAAGCAATTTAAAATGTGTCAGTTTCCTGTAGCTATTACACTACTGTCATTTAAGTTGTAAGAAAAAATATTCAGATGTTCTTCAGAAAATATTTGAGAACTTGTCCATTGCACTTCTCACGAATGACCTAGAATTTATCTTAAGAACTTTTTTAACTCCGGGGCGCACGGTGGTTAGCACGTTTGCCTCACACCTCTAGGGTCCAGGGTTCGAGTCCCACGTGTGTGGAGTTTGCATGTTCTCCTCGTGCGTCGGGGTTCCCTCTGGGTACTCTGGTTTCCTCCCCCAGTCCAAAGACATGCATGGTAGGCTGATTGGCGTGTCCAAAGTGTCCGTAGTGTATGAATGTGAATGTGTATGTGATTGTGCCCTGCGATGGACTGGCACCCTGTCCAGGGTGTACCCTGCCTTGTGCCCGATGCCTCCTGGGATAGACTCCAGGTTCCCCGTGACCCTGAAAATGGAGTAAGCGGTAGAAGATGGATGGACTTTCTTAACTCCTTTCGTAAGAAGATTTTCTTCGTGAATCCGACCCCTGAGTATTGGTCAAACATTTTTCAACACGACCTTACTTCATTAACTGAACTTTGTGAGATGAATACGAAAATCTTGCAAGCAACAAAGTTCATTAAAGAAGGGTAACGGTCTAGCTAATTACGCTAACTTATCTGTTGAATCTTCAGGTAATGTAGATGCAAACAAAATGGGGCATGCTTAGTCATTGATTATTATTCTTTTCTAACCCAAAAAACACACCTTGTTGTCCTGAACGCTTCTCTATGAGTTTTACACTGTGACGAAGCATTGACATTGGAGACTCCTTCTATTAATGTTTTATAAACATGCACCTTACAGAAAACGTATACTGTCTTAACAATGATATGTTTTTCATTGTTAATGAACATGTTTTTAGATCTATTTTTATCTTAGTGTAGAAGCTGTTACTATGGAAACTACTGTAGAACGTATTAGAACTTGTCTTGTGTATCGTGATCTTTCTCCAGCATTTGTGGAGTACGCGTTGCTAGCTGTGATTACATTTCAGAGGTCGGTAATCGCTCCAACAAACCCTTTAATCCCGTCAGCTTTTAGTTCAATCACTTTCTCTACTATTTATATCTCTTCATAATCCTGTGTCATTGTAGATGCATCATTGCTTGACGCACGAGGCTCTCTGTTTTAAGGTCAGATCGTGGAGATAAGCGTCGACGCAATCAGTTGTCGCCATTGACTATGCGGTAATCCCCTGACGACAATAGCATTCGTTTTTCCATGTGGAACATCCCCACCTTTGATTTCAGGTCGAAGGCAATTGCATCTAAGCCAATCAGGATGCATGGGCAGTCGAGCTGGAGCATGCATAAACACCAGGAAACACCGGGGTCAGCTTCTGTTGGCTGGTTGTTTACAAACATCAGTCAGTCTTGTAGAGTGGAAAGAAAGTGTATAAGACATGTGTAAGAGGTGCGAAATGAACTTGCCGGAAAGGTCGTAAATGGTTACACACTCTTTTCTGGCTCACACTTTTCAGGGAAAGACGTCGATGCTAGCGGCTTTTGGAGCGAAGAAAGAGAAAGCGAGAGGCGAGGTAATGAACAAATCATTGCCGTTAACTCCGTTCGCCCAAACTCTAAATCCACTCTTGCCTGTTTTATTAGGCTGATATAATTTGGTGTGAAATTAAAGGTGAGTCTTCATGGTGCTCTTACATCAAAGGCTAATTAAGTGGAGGGGCCTGCTAATCATGGCTGCGATAAGGACGCCCTTTGTGTGGATTTCCATTTTAATATCCTTCCGTGGAAATGGTAGACTTCCGTCATGTCTCACAGCCGATATAATCGGCTAATATCAATTACCTGGCTGGACCGGGTATTTGGGAGGCCCTTGGGGCTTTTTAGAAATTCTTTTATTCAAGTCTGTGCATTAGTAACCATGGAAACGTGCAATTTTCCAGATGTAGACCTTTGAAAAGGGCTTTTGTTTCTGGAGCAGGTCAATGCGTATAGAGCAGTTAATACGAGACTGCTGCATGGCCTTTATGACCCCCAGGGTTAAAACGGTCTAGGTTGCGAGACCATTTCTGTAATTCGGTTGGTGTGTTTGATTCATCCATCCATCCATCCATCTTCAACCGCTTACTCCTTTTCAGGGTTACGGGGAACCTGGAGCCTATCCCAGGAGGCATCGGGCACAAGGCGGGGTACACCCTGGACAGGGTGCCAGTCCATCACAGGGCACAATCACATACACACTCATTCATACACTACGGACACTTTAGACACGCCAATCAGCCTAACATGCATGTCTTTGGACTGGGGGAGGAAACCGGAGTACCCGGAGGAAACCCCCGACACACGGGGAGAACATGCAAACTCCGCACACACCCATGGCCCCGGCGGGACTCGAACCCCGGACCCTGGAGGTGTGAGGCGGACGTGCTAACCACTAAATTGGATCGAAACATACAGTTGTTATGGGAAGAGTGTGAACAAGTATCTTTCACACTTTATTCCTTTACCTTATCTCCAATACCTCAGCGTAATGGATTGTTAATAATTGGTTATGTGATGCATCGTTGCGTATACATATTCATATAAAGGTGGTGTTGAATTATCATTAACAATTACAGCATTCGGCAGAGACACTTATCCAGAGCGACTCTCATTTATACACCTGAGAAGTTGAGGGTTAAGGGCCTCGCTCAAGGGCCGGGGAACTTGGCAGTGCTGGAGTTTGAACTCATGACTTCCAATCAGTAATCCAACACCTTATCCACTGTGTTAATCTGATTGGCAGAAGGTGTTGAATAATTTTCTGCCAATCAGATTAACATGCATGGCCTTTATGACCCCCAGGGTTAAAACGGTCTAGGTTGCGAGACCATTTCTGTAATTCGGTTGGTGTGTTTGATTCATCCATCCATCCATCCATCTATCTTTCCACTCGTTCTTACATTATTGTTTCGAGTCACACAGTGACTTGTCAAGAAAAGAGGGAACAACTGTTTATGGCAGTTACAATGTAAGTGATCAATAAAGTTAGGAAGTAACTTAATAATATTGATGACATTCGACAACATGCAATTCTTTTAAAGGCGCAATACTTGATTTATTCTTTTAAAAAACAAGACTTTTTAAAGATTTTATTTTAAATTCCTTACTTACACATATAACCTGTCAGATCTGTATAGCATGATAAAAAAAATAATGGTTTAATCTATGGCCTCAGTAAAAGTGTGAGCATAAGTGGCTGAGAAAGCCATTTGAACAACTGATATTTGGTCAAGCCTGCTGGTTTGTGTTTGGATTGGCCTTCCGTCAGTCATTTTATAGACACTCTACAGGCCACCATAGATCCTGGGGGCGGAGCTTCGTGAACATGGGCTAGAATGGGGGAGTGGGAGTGTATCGAACCGATAAAAGATAAATAAATAAATAAATAAATAATTGCTTTAGTGGTAATTACCGTATTTTCCGCACTATAAGGCGCACCTAAAAGCCTTAAATTTTCTCAAAAATTACCGTGCGCCTAATAATCTGAGTTCCAAAAGCTGTACAAATGTCGTGCGACTTTGGTTGGCGTAACAACCGTATGCGCCTTATGTATTGCGCCTTATGTGCGCCTTATGCATGCGCCCCTAAGGCGCCTTATGTGTGCGCCTTATGTGTGCGCCTTAGGGGCGGCTGTGGCTCAGTCGGTAGAGCGGGTTGTCCACTAATCCACTAATTGACTAATCGTAGGGTTGGTGGTTCGAATCCCGGCCCGGGTGATCCCATGCCGAAGTGTCCTTGGGCAAGACACTGAACCCTAAGTTGCCCCCGATGGCAAGCTAGCACCTTGCATGCAGCTCTGCTACCATTGGTGTGTGAGTGTGTCTCATTTGTAAGTCGCTTTGGATAAAAGCGTCTGCTAAATGAAAAAATGTAAATGTATTGGTCAAGTACAGAAATAGACCCCGTAATTGAGACTGCGCCTTATAATCCGGTGCGCCTTATAGTGCAGAAAATACGGTAGTAGTAATCTCAAAACTTTGATGATTAGTTTTCTATAACAGCATGTTTCAAAATGCATTATTCTTTACATAATACATACACAATATTCTTTCCGTGGACACGATGTTACTGTTGTGTCGCATTATCTTGGAAGAAGCCTGTGTCAGTACTGTAAAACAACTTTAAGGAACAACAATATGGGAACCGCCAAAAAAAAGGTAATTGTGACTTTATATATCAGAAGTGCGTCTTTATTTCATACAATTGAGCCTTTATGTATCGCAATTCTGCCTTTTTTGAGTTCATTTCTTATAATTCTGCCTTTTTTCTCACAATTGTGAGTTCATTTCGCACAAATCGGATATTTTTTAAAACTAGCTTCAGATAGTTCAGATGACGAGCACACGCTAGCGTCGGGATTTCCTTGTCCTGACCAGCTCATGAGTGCTGTTCTTACTGTACGATATCTAGCCTATTTATAGAGAATGACGGATGCTTTGTCAGTGCGTTCTTGGTAACTTACTAAATGTCAAGTAGATGTCTAAATTGCGAGACAAAAATGTCAGAATTGTGAGAAATGACGTCAAAACTCGCAGTTGACAGGAAAACAATGCCAGAATGGTGAGATGTTAAGAGAAAAAAAAGAGATTTAGACTCGCAATTGTGGGAAATAAAGTCGCGATTCTGAAATATAAAATCGCAATTGGCTTTAAAAAATTTTTTCTCTGAGGCAGAAACAGACTTCTGTAGAAGAGTGATATTTCAGATACAGAAGATTTACCCATGAACGTACAGTGCCTTGCGAAAGTATTCTTTTTATACACACAGGTGGATTCTATTGATCAACATTAGACATTTAGGTCAACATTGGATCATTCAGAGATCCTCACTGAACTTCCGGAGAGAGTTTGCTGCACTGAAAGTAAAGGGGCTGAATAATTTTGCTCGCCCAATTTTTCACTTTGAAAATTTTGCTCGCCCAATTTTATTTGTTGAAAAAGTTTGAAATATCCAATAAATTTGGTTCCACTTCATGAGTGTGTCCCACCTGTTGTTGATTCTTCACAAAAAATTACAGTTTTATATCTTTATGTTTGAGGCCTGAAACGTGGCAAAAGGTCGAACAGTTCAAGGGGGCCGAATACTTTCGCAAGGCACTGTAGTTACCAAGTGGATGGAGACGTTCCAGTCTTTCTTTCTGTATGTGTCAGTCTGTTCTTTCTCCCTCCTGTGGAAAAACTTTTGCGATTCGATAACACGGCCAGGAATGCCTAGTAATATTAGTACATGATCAATGTTGTCATGACCGAAGCAGCTGTGGTGTTGGAAGAGGCCATCTTGGTAATAAGTTTGTTTCAGGGCGGCTCGGCCAACCTAGGCTTGTCGAGTCTGACTGATTACAGGCTTTCAGTTCAGACACAGTTTTATCGCCAGCGGCCCAGGTGTGTGAGAGCATATGTGTGTGTGTCTGTGTGTGTGTGTGTGACTGCGCCAGTCTTTTTTCCTCTATTAACACACCAAAAGCCATATGATCATTAAGAAAAAAATCGATAAGTGTTGATTGTCGTGTGTGTGTGTGTGTGTGTTTATGGCTGTCACTGGGCTTGACATTAACGTGGATTAGAATCAGAACAGCATGAGGGTGCTTAAAGATGGAGAGGAAGGGAGCAATTAAAAGCAATATGCACTAGAGTAAAACGCACTGCATCAAAACACTAATTACGCTGAGTGGTTGCCAGAGACAGCTTTGTACCCCATTTAAGCATGCGTGTGCAATAGAAAGAGAGAGAGAGAGAGAGAGAGAGAGAGAGAGTGTGTGTGTGTGTGTGTGTGTGTGTTTTAGTGGTGCAAATGCAAATTTAGCAAATTTTGACTTAATGAAGATGTCGCTGCTGTTGTAGTGAATGCAACACGACATCGTCATTACAACAGGCCGAATTTTTAGATCTCTCTCTCTCTCTCTGTCTCTCTCTCATTCTCGCTCTAGTTCTCGCTGTAGTTCTCGCTCTCGCTCTGTCTTGCACCTGGCACATAAGCCATTAACATTAGTGGCGCTTTCATAAGCTCACTGCTTTCCTGACTAGCGTGTGTCATTATCGTAACACCGGAGAGAAGTTCAGTAATCAGTGGCTCCCTGCTGTCTCTCACCACGACTCTCTTCCTCTTTGATTGGGCTCAGATCAGGCTGGGAGTGCAAAAATGAAAAAAAGAGAAAGAAATAAAAAAGAATACAAAGAAACACGCAGGACTCCATTTGCATTGTCTGTTTGTTCCACTGCTTCTTGTGCCTTAATGATCAACCCACACACATTTCTGCCACCGAATGCTGCAATATGGTGGTGGTGGGGTGTGTGTGTGTGTGTGTGTGTGTGTGTGTGTGTGTGTGTGTGTGTGTGTGTGTGTGTGTGAGAGTGGGGGTGGTTGCATGGATTTACACTTTACTTTAGCTACATGTAAGGTGCTGTGAAAAAGTATTTGCCCCCATACTGGTTTCTTCTGTGGATATCTTTTGCAGCTTCTGAAGGGCGGTACTAAGTGAAACACACACACACACACACACACACACACACACACACACACACACACACAATTCTTACAGAAATTTGAATTATAACCAACTAAAACATCCCAGAATGTAATTTATCATACGTTCATAATACAGGGTGCTGCTCTAAAAACTCACAACTGTTTACAATGTGGATCGACCATCATGAGACAACATCAGGAACAGACTAAACAAACCACAACAACAGCCAAAACAATAGCAGATGTTTTGAAGAGAAGCTAACGAGGCTTGTCCGCCATTACCGAATGTACAGGTAGGCATCCTAATGGCATGTCGTAGCCATTGGACACTCCAAAATAGTTTTTCTTTCTTACTAGTATGAATACATTCTACATGAGACTTATGTAGAAATTCTTTTTTTTTTTTTAACCCCAATAAGCCATTGCCTCAGAACAAGTGTTTTACAAAGATTAAATGAAAAAAAGAAACAGTTTGGAAAAATGGCTTCCAGTCAGGAATGTTTGTTTTGTCAGTAAATTTTTTTTTAGACACGCCCCCAAAACACCTTCACATCATTCATAAATCATTATGAGAAGTTGGGTGTTTATAAAGTTGTAACATAGCGTTCAAGCAGCTGAATGTCCAAACATGCTTTAAAATGATCACATGAACATCCTTGCTAATGGTAACTCTAGTTAGCATGTTAACTCTAGTTGAACTCATGCCGGCGGAGCAAAACTTGCATACATGGATGGAAATGAGGGTGGGTTCAATGAGTAAAAAAATAAATATTTATCATCAAAAGCTTATTCAACTCCACCTATTTAACCATTGGAGACCTATTTTTCACAAATATTACCTGATGTATCTTTAAGTCTTAATAATTTACAAATTCTTGTGCCCAGTCCTGCCCCCTAGTGGACATAGCTTTGAATTCTCCACATACAATCTCTTCCTTTATCCTTTATCCGGTCTGTCTTCGCTGGCCAAGAGTGGCCAGCTCAGACCACGACGATCTGCACAGGTCTGCCGATCCTGGGCGGGCCCCATCCGCTGAGGCCCCTGTCATCGTCGTTGCAGTTGGGATCAGACCTCTGCTGACCTGTGGATACGCCAATCAGCCTACCATGCATGTCTTTGGACTGGGGGAGGAAACCGGAGTACCCGGTGGAAACCCCCGACGCACGGGGAGAACATGCAAACTCCACACACACATGGCCCTGGCGGGACTCGAACCCCGGACCCTGGAGGTGTGAGGTTTTCCCCCCGTTCATGAAGAGTTAAAAGGAAAAGTACATACAGAATAGATTTTCTATTCTCAACCCAACTGTTGTGAACCAGCAAAATTGGATGAAAATAATTTCCTGTTTCACCAATATTCCTAAAAACCATGTTATGTTTAAAATATTTTTTAAAAAAAATAAGGAAGAATATGACTCACCTTTTAATACAACTGCAGTGTCGAATTCTTGAATCTGATTAGTCAGAAGGTGTTGATTGATTTTCTATAATAGCAGCTCTGATAGTAGTTCTGAATATAATTCAATCAGGATTATTTTAATGCACTCATTCTAATAAGGTATCATTTATTATGGAAGAACTACGACTAATAATACACAGCTTATACAAAGAAGTATAATCATTTATTTAACATTTATGGAATGAGTTTTGGCTGTTTTTGAAGACCTTAATCTGACTAAACTCATACTCTAAGTAAACACAAATGGAATTAAGACGTGTGGGGAATTCCTGTATTAGTCTCATTATCAACGTGTATTACAGACATGTACACACCTTAATCACACTATTAAAGTCGTGTGGGAGTTTTCACTGCATTTTGCGACAGGACACGTACACACACGGCAGCGCTCAACCGTTTGATGGCAAACAAGAGAAACCGTCCGAAACCGCATACTTAACTGCTATATAGTAGGAGGTGAAATACATCCATCCATCTTCAACCGCTTACTCCTTTTCAGGGTCAACGGGAACCTGGAGCCTATCCCAGGAGGCATCGGGCACAAGGCAGGGTACACCCTGGACAGAGTGCCAGTCCATCGCAGGGCACAATCACATACACACTCACACACACATTCATACACTTCGGACACTTTAGACACACCAATCAGCCTACCATGCATGTCTTTGGACTGGGGGAGGAAACCGGAGTACCCGGAGGAAACCCCCGACACACGGGGAGAACATGCAAACTCCACACACACATGGCCCTGGCGGGACTCGAACCCCGGACCCTGGAAGTGTGAGGCGAACGTGCTAACCACTATATGCATTTCTATATACTATACAGTAGGTAAATGTGCGGTTTGGGACGCAGCCCACGGCTTCATGCTGTCGTCTATTAGCATGTACAAATAATTAACGGCGCTTGAAGTGTTCGTAAAATTAAACATGAAACACCCAAAACTGTATACGGTACCGTAATGAAGACGACCTGTATGTTAGTACGTGAAATTCTGGAGGGACGTCGGACAACGTGGTGCGGTGACGTAATGACGTGTGCTGTTATTCCATCTATGTTCTATAACATGTAAAACAGGAACATTAAAGGAATATTCTAAAAGTGACTCATGTAAACACCTTAATCAGAATATTGTCTTATTCAGAATAAGGTCAATAATTAGATTACTGCTGTTCATGTAAATGTAGTCATTGATTATTTTCCAACAAAAACATACCGCCAAGTGTTTTATTCCCTATTCAATGCATCATGCCATAATCCATACTGCAACCTTTACACGTTTTGTCATATTTAGCCATTTTTTGCAATGGCAACCCACTTGGGAATACTGCCAATCCCCTTTCTGATCTTGTCTCTCCAAGAGCCCTGAAATAAACACTCTGCTATTCGGGGCTCTCACGAACGCCTTGTCTTTTCTCTCGAGTTCTGTTTGCTCCTTTCATTGTTATTTTTATCCTCTGTCGCTGGAGTAATGCGTTGTCAGTGGTGGGTTGGATGCTGTCACTTTAATCTAAGAGAACAGGGGCCATTCGGGTCACCAGTCTCGTCTGCTCTCTTCAATTAAAACCCCATGTGAGAAGGTGTCACAGTAATTAAGGCCACAGAATCGGCGTCAAGCCTGATTAGAGGCATTTTTTATGTTCCGCAGGTCAATTTGTCAAGCCAGTTCATAGCATTGGGCTTTTGACAGTGTTAGGGACTGGGATCTGATCTGTAGTTTTAATCCTGCTAGCGCTAATACTTTGTGGTCCGTATGCACATACACAGACACTAGGGGTGTAATGACACACAGAATGAAACTTTGACATCACACCATATGTCTTGATATGCCGCATTTTCGATAAGTCAGAAATAAACATTGGCTGAATAAGTGTCATTTTCAACCGATTTAAACATCCGACGGTTACCAAATATTACAGTTACCATGACAACCACAAATACACTAATATTGCAAATCTTAAGTAAAGGTCAGGCTGTTGTTGTGATACGAATTTATATTTAATAACAACACAGAACTGAGCAAATTCCCGTGACAAACATCATGTTTTTCCTCTGCATCGACTCAGCCAAGGTGTTACCCTTGAATTAATGGTCATGGATGACTGCGTGTGTACGTGAGTAAGTGTGAGGGAGGGTGTGATGGAAGGGCATAAGACCAATAATCTACTTTCATGCCTCCTAATGAATAGAGTCTGAGCTATGCTGGCAGTCCTGATTTATGAACTCCTGGTTCTGTATACCATTATCGGCTACACACACACTTTCAAGCACGTGTCACTCCTAATCCCGGATATAGGGTGCGTTACTCTGGCAACGTAAGCATAGCACTTTGCCTTGCATTATGCTACGCACAATAAAAGAAATCCCCACTTCCCCTGGGTGAAATTAAGCTGTTTTATCTCCTGATGATTTATACGCTGTACATTATTCGATTTAAATCCTACAGATACTATAGGTTCTAATTCGGCAATTGTACTCATTAACCAATTATATGGGACGCTTCACTAAAATCTACTGATTGCAAATGTTTATCAAGTGGATAATTGGAACATACCTGGCATTTGATATAGCACTACACTCAACTCTCAAATGAGACTCGTAACGCCAGCTCTCGTCCCTGAGTAATGTTCTCTCCAGTGTTATTTGGCCTCATTGAAGCCTCATTTCCTTTTTGATGACTGCGGACCACCAGTATGTTGATTATTTACTCAATCCCAGCTGATGCCATAGAGCCAGCTGTTTAACTTCAGGTTGCTCCTGAGTGAGTGTTTCGCAGTTGGCTATTGCTAATCGAGTTGGCGCACCACAACACATGCTAGCTCCATTAACAACCATTTAATATTCTCACTAACCCCCCCCCCCCACCACCACCACACCCTTCTCCAGCATTATTATGCTCACATATTTGCAGTTTAGATTTGCAAGTGGGTTATTGGTTTTAATCCACCTGTAGACTGTGATACAATATTTGCATCAATGGAAGGGGTCCCAGTGTGTGTTTGGGTCTGTATTAGAATCACAAGTGTGTGTTTGGGCCTGTTATAGAGCCTGAGTGTTTGCTTTGGCCTGTGATACAGACTTAAGATTGTGTTTGGGTATGATTGGTCCTGTATTAGAGTTCTGTGTATATGTTTGGTCCTCTATTTGGGGCCCGAATGCTTGTTTGGGCCTCTATTAGGGTCTTACTGTGTGTTTAGGCATGTATTAGGGTCCCAAGTATGTGTTTGGACCTGTGATAGGGACCTGACTGTGTATTTGAGCCTGTGTTATTGATCGGAGTGTGTGTTTGTGTCTGTATTAGGGGCTTGACTATGTGTTTGTGTCTGTATTAGGGGCCTGAGTGTTTGACTGGGTTTGCATTAGAGGTATTGTTGTGGATTTGGGCCTGTATTAGTGACCTGTACCTGTGACTAGCCCTGTGTTATGGATATGTGTTAGTCTGGGCCTATTTATTGACCAAGAATCGAGACTTTCATGTGGTTGGGGCCTGTTTACATTTGCACCAGTAGTAGCACCAGTACAGGATATCGAATCTGCATTTTCTACCTGTGTTAGGGGCCTGAAAGAGTGTTCAGGCCTGGGTTAGAGGCCTGAGCTGGTGTTTGGGCCAGTGTTAGAGGTCTGAGACAGTGCTGAATCATGTGTTAGGGGTCCTGTACTGGTGAGCAATGGTTGTAAGGAATACGAACGATCCAAAAACCTGGAACTGGCAGCTGATGGATTGGTCTGCTCCTTCCTTTCTCCAAGTCAATCCATCCAATCCATGCTCCAGAGCGCAACATATCCGCAACAGAAACAGGCTACATTATATTTCACTCCTTCTCCTCCATCCCCATCATTTTAATTGAAAATCACCTATCTTTGCTCACAAAGCATAAAAAATGCAAATGCTAATTTGTCTTTTTTATTCCCCAATGTGGGAAATGTCAAAGAAGGCTATCTGTATGTAAAACTAAGGGGTTGGGTGTCTCTGCAAGTGTGAGTTTTAGCATTTCTAATTTAAAGAGCTGTGAGAAGAGTCTGGGATGGGTTAGGACAGTGACTCCTGACCTACTCTTTAATGTGCCTATGCACCCCTGGTTCCGATTTATCAGTTCTGGGGTAAATCGGGTCAGCAGTTGAGGCCCTATACTCATTAACTAAGACTCGTAATCAATGAGCTACCACTGCCTTTGCACAAGTACCCAGATGTGTCACAAGCTACTAAAACCATACCACCTACCTACCAGAGTGTATTAGGTTTGACAACATTGCTTAACCTAGACCATGCTGGAGTGCTTCATGACAAGTGATGAGTGTTATTGGCTTGTATTACAAGCGTTTGTTGCAAGAGCGAATCGTTACCATATTAGCGCAGGAATAAAAGTGGAAGACCATCTTAACCTGTGTCAAGAGGTTGTCAGAGAGTAAGGAAGACAGGATCAAAATCAGAGAAAGAAATAGGTTACTGGAAAGAGACACGTACAAAAACAAAAAAAAAAACAAGACACAACAGATTTTCATCTACAGAACAAGACGATCAAAAAGCAAAGAAATTGACTGTGTCATGACAGTTTTATGTTTTACCACACTGATCCAGAAATGAACCACAATCCCTGTACTGATCACCTGTAAAGAACCCACTGCTGCTTCAAGTTCAATTTCAAGGTCAGAATGTTATTAGTACTGACTTTCTTACCGTCTTTCGTTTTGCCATAATCATCCAGGTGCACTGCTGTGTTCTGACCTCTGTAACCGCAGTTTGCTCGAAGGCAACCTGGAATAAAGCACATTGCTACACAATTGCATCACAAGACCAGCATGTGTAGATGTTGGGTTATGTTAAATGGTACAGTGTTTCATTCTTGCTGTAGTTGAGCTCCTGTGGTTATTGTCTAGTGCCTGGAAGATTGCAAGTTCCATTCCCAGCAAGCAACTGTTAGGCTCCTGAGAAATGCCTGTAGTTATACACTGGGAGTGTATCCTGCCTCAATTGTAAGTCTCTTTCAACTGTGTGCTGTATAAGGAGTATGTTGACTTAGTAGTTAGCTTAGATAGTGGTTGGATCGCACCTCTGGGGTTGGGGGTTTGAGTCCCGCTTCCACCCTGTGTGTGCGTGTTCTCCCCATGAGAACAGGGGACTTTCTCCCCCAGTCCATGTGTCTCCCCCCAGGTCATGGGACTTGTGTCTCTGGACTGTGGGTTGTCCATAGTGTGTGTGATGGTTTGGCACTCTGTCTAGTGTTTCCCGCCTTGAATTCCCTAGGATAGACTCCAGGCTCCCCCTTGATCCTGTGTACAGAGAATAGATGGAAAAGAAATGGTATTGCGGATGAAAAATCTGTATGTCCAATGTACCAACATGCACATTCTCCAATATTTTCCAAAAAGCCAATGTACTGTCTGAAATATAATCCAATATACTGTATCAATACGCACAGATTTCAATATTAGCTTCTATATATACACCAATCTGTCAATATGCATATGAGATGAGGATTAGACAGAAACTTGGATAGATGCTAGTGGGAGAGGGTTTATATCCAACCATAAAGGAAGTAAATAAGGGTACCAGGGAGACGATGGACATTGGTAATGCGGAAGTAAAATGAAACTAGGCTGAACATAAACATCTTATTAGATGTTTGATTAGACTAGAGGTATACATCATGACTGGGATCATGTGGGATGCGACCAAAAGGTCATATGAGTGAGGACTTTTTACTTTTATGCACGGGGAGAAAGCGTTCAGATGTGAAGCTTCCAGGCCTTCTTACGTATCTGATATCAGTACACAAGCTCACTATTTATTGTGGCTAAATGGGATCTTCACATCAACAGTCCAAAATCTAGTGGAAAGCCTTCCCAGCAGAGTGGAAGCTGTTACTGCAGAAAAGGAGGACCCCCCATAAATGTTATATGAGTCATATCATGATTTTTAAATGTTTTACACGTTAAGGGCGACTGTGGCTCAGTGGGTAGAGCGGGTTGTCCACTAATCCACTAATCGTAGGGTTGGTGGTTCGAATCCCGGCCCGGGTGATCCCATGCCGAAGTGTCCTTGGGCAAGACACTGAACCCTAAATTGCCCCTGATGGCAAGCTAGCACCTTGCATGCAGCTCTGCTACCATTAGTGTGTGAGTGTGCTCTCTTTTGTAAGTCGCTTTGGATAAAAGCGTCTAATAAATGTAAAAATGGAAAACAACCGAAAAGAAGGTTTTGGTTTAAAGATACTGCTTTATTGGCATATACTGGAGAAAATATTGAACACTTTGTATGTTGGGATATTGGACTATAGTGGAGCCTAAACTGGATGATCGCTATATTGCAATATATTGGAGACAATATTTGAAACGTTGTGTATTGGTATGTTGGAAAAATACTGAACACAGCATTGGACACTTCATATTGGTGTATTGGAATATATTGGAGAATCAGAACAGGTCCCTGGCAGTGTCCGATTATCTGCCATTTCAGCATTGTCTGTTTTATAACGCAACTTTGGATTGAGAACAACAGGCTAAATATTATTACTGCTGTAAACAGCTTGCACCTTTCATTCATTAGTTCATTCATTCATTGAAGCTCTACAAGGAATAGTGTCTCATTTTCTGAGGGATCCTACATATTAAAAACAAAGTAATCGAAAAAATTGACCTCACCACAGAATATTAGACAAGGGAATGTTCAGGAACAATCCAATTTTGCAATATAAAAAAAAACAAATTGTACATAAATTACGGTAACATGCCAAATATAAGGAAATACAATAATAATAGAATTGAAATTTAAGTAAGGAATAAATCACCACTGGCATTCTGTTATTGGAAATGAATCTGTAATAATAATGACAATGAGTCTTTATTGGTCACGTATACATTACAGCACAGTGAAATTCTTTTCTTCACATACCCCAGCTTCCTGGGGTCAGATCACAGGGTCAGCCATGATACAGCGCCCCTGGAGCAGAGAGGGCCTTGCTCAAGGGCCCAAAAGTGGCAGCTTGGCAGTGCTAGGACTTGAACTGATCGACCTTCCGATCTGTAACCCAGAGCCTTAATCACTAAGCCAGCATTGCCCTATAGGTGCCCAATGAGGTGGTGTGATGTGTCCTGTAGTGCTCTTATACCACAGCAGTTTGTCTTTTTTTTATTATTATTATTATTATTATTATTATTATTATTATTATTATTATTAATTAAGATACATTTTTGTCCATTTATAGTTACATTTAATGTTGAGGAATGTACACGAAACAAACAAGCAAACCGACTGATTGCAACCTTCTCCCAGTTGGTCCCATTTATTGCATTCGTGCTCAACGTTATTCAACACTTTTACGAGGTCTTCCATCTCACTTGATGATATACTTTTCATTAACTCTTACCACCGCGTGCAATTTATTCTCCCTAATGCAATAATGGCACTGTTGGTGTTGTGCATGCAGAGGAAGACAAGACGGTGCTTCATATTTTCACCC
>JAFFST010055022.1:115975-142851 GCA_022414735.1 Noturus placidus | reverse complement strand
AAAGCTGCTTTGAGACAATGTACCATTGTAAAAAAGCGCTATACAAATTGATTATTATTATTATTATATTATTATAGTATTTGTTCGTTAAATTTTTGCTTTTATTTGTTACAAGAAAAACAAAATGACATTTATCGAAGGGTAAACGAACAAAAACAAAACAAAAACAAGGGTTGAATGGGAACATAGTCATAACTTTATTCAGTAGCTTTCTGTCTGTAGATTTCTTCGACAGTTTAATTTTAATACACGTCCCGTCCTGGTCACGTGTTGAAAGGTTCAAATTTTATTTCATGCAACTTTAATGCTTTTTCTTTCCAGTATAAAATATGTAAATAAAGATTCTCGTCACAGAAGGGAATTCTGCTCTCTAGCGGTCTCTAGCGGTCATCAAAATTCCCATAATGCACCGCGTTGTTTGGTTTGATTAGCGCGCGCCCTTTACTCCTCTCCAGAAGAGTGCCGCGAGTTACCATGGCAACATCTTTTTCCGATTTCTCCTCAAGACTTTTGAAAGTAGCGAATTAATCGATTTTTTTTTATTTATTTATTATTATTCCCCCCCAGTCGTGTATATAGTTATGGACGGGTCGGTTTATAATCCGTCTCGGTTAATTTACTGTCCGTAGGTTTGAAATTGCGTGCAATAGCGAGTTAGCTAACGTTGCGCGCGCGCGCTCGACGGAACGACACTCCTGTCGCAGAGTGATGATGAAACCCGTGTAACGGACTGTATGAAAAAGGGTGAGTAGGATCCATTTCGGATCCCCCGCCAGTCCCAAATCCGGAGAAACCGCGTACTGGTCGATAAACTGACATTTCCGACGCGGTAAGTTCATACTTCCGCTCCGCGGCCATCTTGGCGTCAGCCTAAATGATAAAGTGTAGCGCTGCAGAGCCACCGCCGGGCCTGTAGGGGGTAGTGCAGAGCGGCGCACTCACGGTGCGCAGAACAAAACCGACTCTCAAATGATAAAGTGTAGCGCTGCCGTGCCACCGCCGGGCCTGTAGGGGGTAGTGCAGAGCGGCGCACTCACGGTGCGCAGAACAAAACCGACTCTCAAATGATAAAGTGTAGCGCTGCCGTGCCACCGCCGGGCCTGTAGGGGGTAGTGCAGAGCGGCGCACTCACGGTGCGCAGAACAAAACCGACTCTCAAATGATAAAGTGTAGCGCTGCCGTGCCACCGCCGGGCCTGTAGGGGGTAGTGCAGAGCGGCGCACTCACGGTGCGCAGAACAAAACCGACTCTCAAATGATAAAGTGTAGCGCTGCCGTGCCACCGCCGGGCCTGTAGGGGGTAGTGCAGAGCGGCGCACTCACGGTGCGCAGAACAAAACCGACTCTCAAATGATAAAGTGTAGCGCTGCCGTGCCACCGCCGGGCCTGTAGGGGGTAGTGCAGAGCGGCGCACTCACGGTGCGCAGAACAAAACCGACTCTCAAATGATAAAGTGTAGCGCTGCAGTGCCACCGCCGGGCCTGTAGGGGGTAGTGCAGAGCGGCGCAGTCACGGTGCGCAGAACAAAACCGACTCTCAAATGGCGGCACGAAAACGAAGCATAGTGTGGTCGTTTTTCCAAGCAGAGGACGATAAACGAGTATTATGTCTGCTCTGTATGAAAACGGTTTTATATTTCGGTCACACGACCAACATGCTTCGGCATTTACGCGCGAAACATCCGAATGACTTCTCCGCTTTGGACAAGAGAAAATCCACATCGGGAAAAAGCGCATCCAACCATAATAACGGCTGTGTAGAAGGTTTGGACCGCTGTTAGACTCCAACACAGTTATTTATATATATATATATATATAATATTCAGAGATCACTCGTTCTATATACATCACGCCTTTTAGATTTGTATCAAGACCCCGTGAGATCTTGGCGCCAACATTATCATAGACTGCTACACACACACACACGCACACACACACAAAGCTACGCTAATTTCCACAAATGTCCGAAGAAAAATTCCACTCGGTTTTAACAGGAAAGTCAATCATGACCGCCACGGTTATCCGAGACTACATCGACGTTCCCGCGCGCTCCGCGTTGCTAACTTGCTAGCTAACATGAGCTGAATGTTCTTTCTCCGCGTCCTGCCCTTTTTTTTTTTTTTTTTTTTTTTCCCCCCCTTTCTTCTTCAGGCGCCATTTTCGCCCCTGCATGTCCTCACACTTACCGTCAGCGAAAGAAAGTATTCAAAGCGACGAAATGTAAGATTCGAGTGTCGAAAATACACCGTCGTTATCCGGCGCGAGTGTCGCGCGCGCGGCTCCGTTCACTTCCACTCAAATGAATCACTCATTTTGAACTTCGTTAACGGATCGCGCGAATCGGTTCTTCTAAACCGACCGAATCGAAATGTATCGAATCGACTGTCTAAACTAAAGCGGGGACATTTTTATCGTTGTTTCACACACACACGATGTAACTCTATTTTTTCAGTCATGATGCAAAGCCATGTCTCTCTCACTATTATTATTATTCAGTCTAGTTTGAATATTTCATATTCATTTTAAAACAAAGATATTCTTCCTCCTGACCGCTGTCGTCTTTTCACCTCTCTGTCTTCAGTGACTGTTATGATGGACGAGCAGCAAGTTGAAGTCCCGGCCGAGGTGGGAGACGCTGAGATGGACGGGGCGATCCGAGGAATCCTGTGTGCTGCCGCAGGAGAACCGGCGACTGAAGGAGAGGCGTCCGGGTGCGAAGGCGAGGGCAGAGGGACTCAGGAGGGCAGCCCTGCCCTGACCCAAACCCCGACCTCGCGCAAGTGGAGTGCGGTGTGGGTTCACTACCGCAAAGTGGACCAGGAGAAGAAGGCGCTGTGTTTGCTGTGCATGGAGAAGATCCAGCACCAGAGCAGCACCAGTAACCTCATCAGACACCTGCAGAACAAGCACCCTGCCGAGTACGCCCAGCTCGAAGAGCATTCGCAGAAACGACCCCCCAAACGCAAAAGCGAGGATCCGGATTACGTCCCTGCGACCTCGCCCAAAACTCGCACTGTGACGCCCAGCCGCATCGTCCCGTCTCAGCTCAGCAGCAGTCTAACTGGTACGGATCTCTTGCAGTTCTCCCTCTCTCTCTCTCTACACCATCATAAATTAGAGTCTGACTTGGTTTAAAATAATTTTACACCCCAATGTGTAATGTGATCAAGCACTTTCTTACTTAAAAAAAACTTGCAGTTTTTGACTTTACTCAAATATACTGGTCAACTCGGACTTTTTCAGTGTTGCACTTGTAGTTTTTTTTTTATTAATTTAGTTGATTTTATTGTATGCACTTAAATTGTATTAATTCAATGTTTAGATGAATTATATTTCAAAGTATATTTCTCCTGCTGTTTTAAATCCCAGTAAAGACGTTTTAGTTATTATTTTTTTTTAAATAACTTGCTGCCGTCCGTCTGTGTCAGTAGTTGACTGGAGCGACGGGCGGAGGATCCTGGAGCGCGAGCGTGAGCTGACCGAGGCCCTGAGACGCGTGCAGCAGGAAGAGGGACGAAGTTTGCAGCAGCAGAGGGATTTGATGCAGCAGATCAGAGAGCTGGACGCAGAACGACGAGCGCTTCAGAACCAGAAACGTGAGCAGGAGGACGAGCATCACAGACTGAAGAGGGAAAAGGAAGAGCTGGAAACTACCCGGATGGAGCTCCATAAGGAAAAAGAAGAACTCCAGAAGGAGCGCGACGAGCTGTTTAAGGCCAAGGAGGAGTTTCGGAAAGAGAAAGAGGAGTTGGAGAGACAGAGACAGGAAATCCATAGAGAGGGACACATACAGGGCCAGGTGTCCGAGTTTTACAACTGTTGATTTGTCTTAACGCTTCACCATTAATGCAAGCTCTTTGAAACTTTTAGGATGTTTAGTGAATATAGCTGACAGATTTTGTTAGTTTTGCCATTTCTTTTCTTTTTCCTTCCCCCTCCCTCTGGTGGACGTTCTTCATGTTGAGGTCTGATGGTGATGATGAGGGAGGAAATGTTCCTGTACACCATGCATTTCACTGTGTATTTTTTAACATTGTTATTCAGAACTCAATACAGCGTTCTCTCACACTCCTGTCACCGAGCCGTACTTTTCTAATCACCTCAGTGTTTGTCGTCACGATCTGAAACCTGACAGTAGTCGCTCCGTTGTGCCATACAAAGTATTGGCACCCCTCTATACCTATCCATTGGTGAACCGGGACCCCTGAGCAGATATGATTTGAGATTGTTTACTACAGCAGTGTTGCTGTTGATCTAAAAAAAAAAAAAAAAACAATTTTTTTTGTATGGAACCATTTACACCAGTTATAAATGAGCTTCCCCATCTTTCCGCCCAAATGGCTATATTCAAGTTGTAGTCAGCTAAACCTGAAATTAGACATCACTAGAAAGATTTTAAATAAATTGTGAACATTTGTTATACCTAGATTTTTATTATTATTATTATTATTATTATTATTAGCCCAGTCTTTTTTTGTGCAGTTGTTCCACAGGCTAGCAATTTTTTCTTGTTACTTTGGTTCATTTTATAAATGAAACACAAAGCAAGGCTTTTAAAAGTTTACTATATGAAACCATGATGTAGGAGAAATGTTTCTTGTTCATAATGTGTATTCATATTTTATGTATAAAGCATAAAATATACAACTGTTTAAAAAAAAAAACTACATACAACTGTATTTTCAAAAGCAGAAGAAATTAATTATAATTGGAAAAACATCGGCTTGGCCCTGGTACTTTGAAACAAGTTGTGTACCTAAAAACCTGAATTACATGCATGTTGAGTTTTACCTCCATTCCTGGTAAAATAAAAACATTTCAGAAACACTCTTTGCACAAATCATTAAATACCAACAAACTGATTCATATGTATTTCTTATAAAGGCCACATGAGCCCGGGCCGAGGTTATAGGTGGGGTTAAATATGAATGAGTAATAAGGTAAGTGTTTGAAGTTACATTCATTTGATTTGATTTATCTAATTCCTAAAAGAAGAGTGAGGAAGAGATTCATTTGTATAGAGTTCAACAAAGGTGCGTTTTTCCGGACTCAGTCGGCGCCACTGCGCATGCGCGAACTTCCGCGTTAGCGACCATAGACGAAGTACACAAACACTGGAATGACCAATCAGAGGCGTGACCTCGGCCGCCATCTTTCTCAGTGCTACGTGGAGTCCATGGTTACTGGCAGCATGGCGTCAGATCACATGTACCCAAGGAAAAAGCCCAAATTGAGCCAAGGGGCACAGTGTTTTGCCATGAAGTGCTATAATTATCGCAATCAGCACGCCAAAGAACGCGGCATTACATTTCATACGTGAGTATTGTTTCATATTAGCTCGTAAATCCTGTCCAAACGGCAAAACAGTACCACAGACACAGTGGATCTGTATGGACATCAGACATGTCACATTGACACAGGCAGTTTCTATGATTTTCATTTGGTTTGGTTCAGGATTTACTACAGTACACAAATCTACGATATTTTCAATGACACTGGTTCTTAACTTAAGTAGTTTCCATATTTTCAGTTTCCCAAACAAAGACAAGGAACCAAATAGATATGACCTGTGGGCAAGGACATGCAGGAGAAGTGACAGACAACCATCAAAATGGTCCTTACTGTGCAGTGACCATTTTACCAGTGAGGCCTTTGACCATACAGGACAGACTGTCAGACTGAGAGAAGGTGCTGTTCCCACTGTTTTCAATGTCCCTGCACACCTCCAGGTAAAATTTACTGTATGTACTTTCTGTTCAAAGTTTATATCAATGAAAAAGTTTTATAATGTATCCTGGTTTCTGCAGACATGTATGCGGCCCCGGACTACTGCAACATCCCGAGCTGCAGCGTTTCCCCTGCCTGTTGTCTGTGATGCCACTGACACTGCCAAAGATATGAATACTTCCAGCTTTGCTGAGGTAAGCTCTGATTGTAAATTAATATATACATTTATAACTTGTATGATATGAAACGTTTATAAGTAGATGTAGAGTAGTAATGTTATTCATAATATTGCAAAGTTAAGCTATGTTCACACTAATCTTTTTTGTTGTTGTTTTTTTTTTTTTTATCACATATGTACATCAGATATTCATGATAGCCCATATAAAGTATACTTAGATAGACTTATGTACTCATACACAGACATGTGAATAAAGCTTTAACCGTTCTAGAAACTGAAGGATCATTCTTACTGTCTAGAGGACCCACAAGATGCAGCAAAAATCGTAAAAGACCTCTGGCAGCGAATAGATCACCACCAAAAAGGCCTGAAAAAGTCTACAGCAAGGGAAAAACGAGCAAAGTCCTGCATCAGCAAACTTAAAGAGAGTAAACTGCTGACAGCTGAGCTGGAAGCAAAACTGGAAGATTTTAAGGGTATGTCTTATTATTTTAATTGCCATCTCATTATTTTTATTAAAATGACATTTAATTTTCACTATTATAGGTGTTTTACGAACCTATTATTAAATTATAGAATGGTACACTATTCTGCTAAGCTTGAGCTCAAAAGCCTAAGGCCATTGTAAACTGAATTTGCCAAATTCCATACGAAGAAAGAGAATATATTCTCTTTATTATATTTTCCACATGTTGTAATTATGGCATTTATGTTCAGAGTCAACTAATCAGTTTCTATAAGTATGGTGACTGATGTCACATGCGACATTATTCCGCTTGTATAGCTTGTATAGAAAATGTGTCACTTCCATATGTAAACAATGTACACAGCTGTCTCCATGAAGCACTGAGCAAGATGGCGTCCCGGAAACCCGTGTGGCGACCCCTACAGCCATCCCAGTGTATTTCTATTTCAGTGACACAAACAGACGAACTACTTTTTTTTTATTCTTCTTCTTTAATAATAGACTTTCCGCGGTCTTTTTTACAGCATAGTACATAGTGGACAGTTTTCACAACACGGACAAAACAACACAAATGTTTGGAATGAGACGTGTTTGTTAGTTTTACAAAATGTAAACAAACACTTTCGCAACAATAGTTGTGTAGTGTCCCTCGGACTACATAATATGATAATATTTTGTGAATAGTTTTGGCATTATTAATATCCAACTTTTTTATTTAGTAATAAAAAAATAAATAATAAAGAGAACACAGAACTAAAAGCAGCATGACAAGTCCTCTTTGTCTATGCCTAGTTGTTAAGTCCTACCCATCATGCACTGAATGTATAGTTGTCGAATAATTTTAAAATTAAATGGAAACAGTTCATCTAAAAAAGAAAAAAAAAACGATTTCGGCATTTTATAAATAAAACGCGCCTAGTTTGTCCCTTATCGCGCAACGTTGTTGAGTCACGTGACGTAGTTGAGTCACGTGACGTGGGGTACCAAAGAATGCATTCAAAATGGCGGACCGAAGGCCCATTGTGGCGATACCAACTTTATCACCCTGGAGACTCTTAAAACCATCTGTAGATACAAATCTACAACAAATATTACAAGAGAAATTCAAAATAGCACCACAGTGGATAATAGTTTAAAACTTTTATCATGATAATGATACCGCACTGGTGATGCTTTTTCCATCGCTCGTTATGAAGTAAAAAGAGCAACCGATCATTTCGCAGTGTGCACTGTAGAACTTTTAGGAGTCTTATTGGCACTGCAGTGGTTAGGAAAAATATAATCAGAAATAAAATGCCGCTATATCTTCTGACAGTCTATCTGCACTATCAATTATACAATCTGGGAAAACATCATTGTTTCAAACAAGACATTGTTTACCGAATACTTAATCTGCTTATACTCCATGGTAGGGGGCTGAATGTCTCCTTCTTCTGGGGTCCTGCACATGTAGGAGTAGAAGGAAATGAAACTGGATGTACTGGCAAAAAAGATCGATAAAGCATGAAACAGTTGATATACAAATACCATTATACAGAGCAGAGTTCAAAACCATTATAAAAGGGAACACATAAAATATGACTGGGACAAAAAAAGGGACACAGCTGACACCGGATGACATCTTTATATTACACAAAAACAAGTAGGCATGAGTGTGAGGCAGGGCAGAAACCCAAAGGAACAGATGATAAATACACATCTTAGAATAGATCATGCTGGCTTAAATCTAACATTACACAGAATAGGACAACACCCCACTGGACTCTGCACACACACTGCAGTACACAAGAGAAGGTTAAACACATTCTGTTAGACTGCAACACACATGAGGAGGAAAGAACCGAGCTAGAGATGCGGATTGGAAATCAAAACATGACATTAGAGAACTTACTGGGGAAAACACGTAGAAAAGTGCGCCGCCCCCTAATAAATTATCTGAAAAATACTGGGATAAGTGATAGACTTTAGTAATTTAGTATGAATATATCTTAGTTGTTTATTATTATTATTATTATTATCCATCCATCCATCTTCAACCGCTTATTCCTTTTTAGGGTCACGGGGGAACCTGGAGTCTATCCCAGGAGGCATCGGGCACAATTATTATTATTATTATTATTATTATTATTATAGGTGAGATTGACTTCTCTGCATAGTCTATCTGCCTCTCCACCTCTTCCTACAGTATCCTACATCATCATCATACACCACTGACCATATCATACACGTTTGAACCATTGACCTCCTGTGTCAATGTAATAATGATGTATGTTAACCGTCTCATACATGTCTGCAATATTGTGTACTGGCCCACTGTATGACTGTTTTTTTACTGTTTACATTGTCTATGGACTATATTAGCCCACATCCACAACCCCTACCTCAATTTCCCAGTCTGTCTTTTTGAATCTTGCTGTATTGTATGTTGTATTGTGTGTGAGTGATGCCTTGAGCTACTGGGACCTCGAATTTCCCCCTGGGGGATCAATAAAGTAAGTATCTATCTATCTATCTATCTATCTATCTATCTATCTATCTATCTATCTATCTATCTATCTATCTATCTATCTATCTATCTATCTATCTATCTATCTATCTATCTATCTATCTATCTATCGCCAAATCTGCTGCCCACACTCCAGTCCAGCAGGTGGCGGTAATGCACGTTAAGTTGATTTGCCAACCGACATTAAAACCAAAAGAAAAAGAAATGGCGGACCGTCAACTTCTCTAAATAACGACCCACGGGTTTTAGACCAGTTTTCTTCACATTTACTCATAGAACAGGCTTTTTTTTTTTTTTTTTTTAAATGTGATTTGAATCAAGTTAAGAAACCACACGAAGGAAAGTGGATTATGAGATAATTATTGACTTTAACCAGCCTGTTTTGGTTACAATATTTCCTCCAGACACATCCTCCAGCTTCATCATGCCTTTACACTACTGCCCACAATGTGGCACAAAACTGCAGCCTGGGTTCAAGTTCTGTCCGTGCTGTGGAGAGAAGCTGCCCAGCCTGGTAGATCTTCCTGAGTCCACCAACACCGAGGTGTCAGAAGTACCTGATGCGGTGTGTCAGCTCAGCACACAGGTGGGGTTAATGAGTGCAGCCCCGGTCCTGACTCAGGACATCACCCTGACAGGTAAACAAACATGCACAGAGCCAGCTTAGTGCGTTTATTTATTATCATCGTAATATAGCGATAAAGACAAAGTTTAAGATGGGGGGGTTTCTCCTCAATTCGACAGTTAAACATAAAATTATAATCCTCACAAATTGTAGAGTTAGGCTCTGAGATGTCCAGTACTAGGGCTGGGCGATATATTGATATAATCTCGATACCGTGATAAAACATTAGCCTATGTCCATCCATCCATCCATCCATCCATCCATCTATCCATCTTCAACCGCTTACTCCTTCTCAGGGTCACGGGGAACCTGGAGTCTCTCCCAGGAGGCATCGGGCACGAGTTGGGGTACACCCTGGACAGGGTGCCAGTCCATCGCAGGGCACAATCACACACACACTCACACACACATTCATACACTACGGACACTTTAGACGTGATACACATTTCTGAGATATCGTTAGTATGATGATTGTGATTTATTATTATTATTATTTTTTTTTGCGATTTTAATAATTACAAATTAAACAGTACTGAACGGATGCTCTTGATTTGACGTACTTTAAAAAAAAAAATCGTAATCTGTTTTGTACGTGTTAAAAACTATCATCGAACTCAGTTTAACGTGTTTAAAATTGATTTAGACAATTTTTTTTCTAGCTAAATGGTAGATCGTGATACGCATTGTGTATCGTAGAAACATCCTCAGTTATCACGATGTGATATTTTTTTGTCATATCGCCGAGCCGTATGCCACTGATGTATGAACTATGAAATATTCCATTATTAGAGCGTCTATAAGTGTCAGATATCGGTGTTCATAATACATCTAGCCTTAACGCAAAGTTTAAGGTGGGTTTTCGTCAAAATGTGACAGTAAAGTCGGGCGCATATTTAGTATGATGACACTGTCAGATCCTCAACTGTATTGTGTTGGTGGCATCTAATATACAGTGTAATATTTAATAATTATAGCCACCACGAATCACCTACATATTAATGATGTTGGGAAAAGGACTGGATTTGCTCGACCATAGTGTTATAATTCTAGCTCCAACTATAAATAATAATATAGTCGAGAAAGTGGTGTAAAGCCAAATTTGACCATTTTTACAACTGATTTCTGAACAGTTGAGTTTATTATTTGGACCGGTGGACAAAAAAAACATTATTAATTTGCTAAACCACACAATTTGTCCAAAAATAATATTCAAGCTCGGACACCAGCTTTATTTCACTGAAAACTCTACTATCAGTGTAACGTAATATTTTAATACTGTATATATTGCACACAATGTGCGTTAATGCGATCTATAATTATAAGTAATACATTCTGTAGAGGTACGTTTAGTAAAGAGTAAATAGTAATAAATGGGGCGGCTGTGGCTCAGTCGGTAGAGCGGGTTGTCCACTAATCCACTAATCGTAGGGTTGGTGGTTGGAATCCCGGCCCGGGTGATCCCATGCCGAAGTGTCCTTGGGCAAGACACTGAACCCTAAGTTGCCCCCGATGGCAAGCTAGCACCTTGCATGCAGCTCTGCTACCATTGGTGTGTGAGTGTGTCTCATTTGTAAGTCGCTTTGGATAAAATCATCTGCTAAATGAATAAATGTAAATAAAGTCATTAGAGTAGATATATTTCTTAATTTCCTTTGTGATTTGAAAGGAACAAAAAGACCAACAGCCAAAGTTTTGCTCTGAGCCTCTCATGCTATAGATGATGGTGCGGCGGAAAATTGCACCTGCAGTGTGGAGGAAGCGGTCAATATGCACATCCATCCATCTTCAGTAAGCGCTTTATGGTGGATCTGGAGTCCATCCTGGGAATCCTGGGTGTGTACAGATCTGCTTCTGACCTATCAGAATCCAGAATTCAACATCGCTGTGGTGTTCGACCAGTTAATAATTGAGATCCTGTGCAGTCCTGGTGCACAATTCGCCTGTTTCGTGTTATTAAACGAGCGTCCTCGTTCAGTAATGCTACAGAAAACCTGCTTTTAAATGAAGCTCGGCATGTTGTTGTGTGTAAATTAGCAGCTGTGTATAAAGGATCACCTTCTGCTTCATTTTGTTCTTTCTGTACAGACTCTTTTGGTGATCCGTCCTCCTCCTCCTCTCCCCCGGCCTCCTCCTCGGCACTGACTCGGTCTTCCATCAGATCCAGACGCAGATCCGCCGTCAGGAAAACCTGTAGTGTGTCCACACCACCTAAACCTGCAACAAACAAAGGTGAAGGATCTCGCACTAGCCTGATTTAGACTAAATCAGAAAGCCTAAACGTTTTTATAAATTCCTTTCGGATTTCAGATCAGAACGCTGTCCTGTGGCTTCGGAAACAAAAAGCGTCTCCGGAAGCGAAAGACGAGGAAGAGCAAAAGAAAGTGTTCTTGCCGTCGCCTCAGACTCCGCCCTCAGGTGAGCGATTACACAGGCAGCTGAGGAAAAAGTATCTCGTTATTTTCTCAGCGTTCATTCAAACTCTTGTAAAAACGAAACAAACCCACAGAGTTTTCTCCACTTCAGTTCTCAGTAGTGTAAATAATCCAGCTGTCGTGTTTCACGTGTCTTCGTTTCAAGGCAAAGCCAAGCGGATGAAGCGAGCGAGTGCTGTGGAGCCTGTGCAGGAAGGACTGGAGCTCTGTGACCAATCAGGAAAGAAATGGAGACTCGGGAAGCTGTTGAGTCAGATGGACGTGGAGCTGACGTACGAGGGTACGCCTGATCGTCATGGAAATTATTTCAGTGTATTCACTACACTGACAAAGGATTAAAGGGGCGATGTGTATATAACGTCGACAAGGAGCTCGGGCTGACAATATGGCGGGTCACGCCCACATTCCTGAACCGGATCAGAGAAATAGTTTAGGATTTGACTTGTATGGAAAAAGGGGTGGGGCCGAGGAAGTTTGTTTTTGACTTTGGGGCTGTAAAGGATACCTGTATATATTTGTTTCATTTGGTGTGTGTGTGTGTGTGTGTGTGTGTGTGTGTGTTGGTTGTGTGTTCAGTCCAACAGATTGGTGTACGGAACTCATCTAATGACTCGAAGCACATCATGAGACTGGTGAGAACCGACACACACACATTATTTATAATGTATAAATACTAAGCAGGGTGTGTTTGTGTGTGTGTGTGTGTGTGTGTGTGTTTACATTCTGTATGTGTGTGTGTGTGTGTCCTCCTGTTCAGGGTGCCAAAGATGGACAGCTGTTCAACGAACAGAATTGTCTTCAGCGAGCTGCCAAACCTGCTGTAGGTCAGTGTGTAACCTCGCGTCCTGACAACGAGCCTCATTTATTGCGCCGGATACGAACGGATTTATTCATAAATCATTAGTGCGAGTTTATCCTACTTGTGCTACTGAGTGTAAATTTATACCGTGCCGGGCATGTCTGTCTGTCTGTCTGTCTCAGCAGAATGAGGATTTAGCACTCACTTATTATTATTATTATTATTATTAATATTATATATTATTAAATATTTTTATTCGCTGAGAAGTGAAAATAACTTCCACTTCTGATTTTCAGCCTTTACCCTGATCACTCATTTCATGCTCATAGGCTCTCTCGGCACATTACCTTTTATGGAGTTGTGTGGGCGTTGCTAAATGCAAATGAGCTGTGTCAGGAGATCTGCATACACACACGAGTAGGAAGAAAATCAAGAGTTACAGAATCTTTTGGAAATCTAGCAGAACACTGCAGAAATCAATGTAAAATATTCAAAATGATTCTTACTGAAGTGTGTGTGTGTGTGTGTGTGTGTGTGTGTGTGTGTGTGTGTGTGTGTTTTCAGTGGAGAAGTGGATGAAGAAACTCAGTTTGGACTTCCTCGGAATTCCATCATGTGTTGGTTTTGGTCTTCATGAAACATACAGGTGCGTGTCCATGTCTGTGTGTGAAATAAATATGAACACCCAAGTTCTTTAGAAGCACGTCCGCCTCACACCTCCAGGGTCGGGGGTTCGATTCCCACCGGGGCCATATGTAGGCGGAGTTTGCATGTTCTCCCTGTGCTGCGGGGGTTTCCTCCGGGTACTCCGCTTTCCTCCCCCAGTCCAAACACATGCATGGTAGTCTGATGGGCGTGTCTAATGTGTCCGTAGTGTATGAATGTGTGTGTGAGTGTGTATGTGATTGTGCCCTGTGATGGACTGGCACTCTGTCCAGGGTGTACCCCGCCTTGTGCCCCATGCCTCCTGGGATAGACTCCAGTGACCCTGATAAAGATAAGCGGTATAGAAGATGGATGGATGAAAGTTCTTTAGTGTGTGTGTGTTAACGCTTGTGTCTGTGTCACACTGCAGGTTTTTGATATTTCCTGATATGGGCTGCACTCTACAGTCAGTTCTGGACACAGAGAAGCAGAGTCTCAGTGAGAGAGAAGTCCTGCAGCTGGCACTGCGATTAGTATGCTCCTTTCATTTTATCTGTTCTTTTCCTATTGTTCTCGTTTACCTTCACTCCCTTTACTTTCCTTTTCTTTCCTTTTCATTCATTTTCTTTCCTTTCCTTTTCTTTTCCTTATTTTACTTTATGACTATGATAGATTTATTAAATGTAGCCTGTGTGTGTGTGTGTGTGTGTGTGTATGTGTGTGTGTTCTTACTTTAGTTGGATGCTCTGGAGTTCCTCCATGAAAACGAGTATGTTCACGCAGACCTCCACGCAGGAAACATCTACATCAGCACACAGGGACACTCGCAGGTCAGCTCTGTCCTCATCCTTCATACTGCTAATGTTGAAACTTGATTCATTATGACTGAGTTTGAGTTTATCCACGATACGTATGAGGAAGTTGGGGACGTGCTGTTAGAGGGAAATACAAGTGGTTTTTTTCCTCTTACTGATAATTACAATCATTTACTTATTAAAAAGTCCCGTCATACATTTTATATGGTTATAGCTACGTTTAACGTTGTGAAGTCCTTTCTTACATCATAGCAGCTATAACGCAACACTAGGGCTCGGCTTAAATGCTGTTTAAATTTGCATAATATTTGCATATTCAAAAACAAAACAAATTCACATTCAGGTACTGAGGTTTTAGATCCAACATTTGAGCAATTTTTTTAATAGTTAAATGAAGTGTGTGTGTGTGTGTGTGTGTGTGTGTGTGTGTGTGTGTGTGTGTGTGTGTGTGTGGTTTTAGGTTTTTCTGTCAGGTTTTGGTCACGCGTTCCGGTTCTGTCCTGGAGGGAAACATGTGGAATATCGGGAAGGCGGCCGGACGCCACATCAGGGAAACCTCAACTTCATCAGTGTGGATTCACACAAAGGGACCGGTAATGAGTGCGCGCGCACACACACACACACACACACCTGCCTTACTGTCACACATCCCGCTTGATGGGTCTCTTCTTTGTGTGTGTGTGTGTGTGTGTGCGCGCCGCAGGGCCCTCTCGGCGAAGTGATCTGCAGTCTCTGGGTTTTTGTCTGCTTTTATGGATGACAGGATCTCTGCCCTGGAGTCCCGTCACTCAGTCAGGCTCAGCTGTTTCTACTCAGAAGGAGAGGTAACACACACACACACACACACACGCATCGTCTTCCTTCATTATCGCACCATAAATAATCACATGCTCATTGTTATAATATTAAAAGTTTATTTGTCGGAGTTGAAAAAGATCCAAATGTATAGTTATACACCACTGAGTACAGATGATTCTTTTTAACACAAAGAAAGTAAAATGTTCAAATAAGATATTAGTAGTAAAAACAGTAATTTAATATTGGTTCACTAGTAACCAGCCTCTCTTTTATTCTCTCTCGAAGTTAATCAAGTAAAATTAAAAACGCAGCTTGTTACGCATGTTCCCGAGAAACCGCAGCGACGCCTCGCATCCGTAAACGCCTCTGTCCTGAAGATATCGGAAAACAGCTGTTCATCTTTCCCTTGATTGAGTTACTCTGCTTATACCACAGGGATTTGCCAATGATTACAATCCCTAAATTCTGTATATGTGTGTAAAATCCCTAAAGCCCATGCCCCTGGACACGCCCTAAATCGTCCCATGCCCCTGGACGCGCCCTAAATCATCCCATGCCCCTGGACGCGCCCTAAATCATCCCATGCCCCTGGACGCGCCCTAAATCGGCCCATGCCCCTGGAAGCGCCCCAAATAGGTCCATGCCCCTGGACACGCCCCAAATAGGTCCATGCCCCTGGACCCGCCCCAAATAGGTCCATGCCCCTGGACACGCCCTAAATCATCCCATGCCCCTGGACACGCCCCAAATAGGTCCATGCCCCTGGACCCGCCCTAAATAGGTCCATGCCCCTGGACCCGCCCTAAATAGGTCTATGCCCCTGGACCCGCCCTAAATAGGTCTATGCCCCTGGACCCGCCCTAAATAGGTCCATGCCCCTGGACCCGTCCTAAATCGGCCCATGCCCCTGGACCCGCCCTAAATATGTCCATGCCCCTGGACCCACCCTAAATCAGCCCATTTGTGTTTATATTTTCTTTCTTTCTTTCCACATTTCTGATGTTTTTACAATAGGTTGTCATACAAAGATAGATAAATAGATTTTTCTTTTTTCAACCCAGAAATCAAAAAAAACTTTTGCGTTCAATTGTCCATGGAAAGCATTCTCAAGCAGAATTGAAGTCAACTGTAATAATGACCACTGAAGTGTGTGTGTGTGTGTGTGCAGGTACATGTCTGATATTCCTGGATTAATGAACTACTGTTTTAAAAAGAAGAAAGTTTCAAGTGAGTGTTTTAATATTATTATGGATTAATATTTATAATAGTGTCTCAAAAAAAAATATATATATATATATATAAATTTATTTAAAGTGGTGTGTGTGTGTGTAGGTGCGTTACAGAGCTACCTGTCTCAGGTGATGAGCCTGCATTACACCGAGAAGCCGGATTACTCGGCGCTGAAACAGGACCTTAACAAGTCTTTACAGGATCTGGGAGGAACTCTGAGAGACGCTCTGATTTGCTGGTGAACTGATTTCTACACAGCGTTCTCTACCCACTGATCAGATCATCAAACATGTTCTATAATAATGAATACAGGTGATTTTTCTTTTTCTCCAGATAAAGAAAAATCGAGTGAAGAGAAACGAGGCTCGCACCAGATTGCCTTGGATTTTATAGTAAAGCGTTTGCTTTTAGAGGAACCAGGATCATTATGATGATGATTTAACGTGTAGTGTGTTCTAATGTTTTACACAACAGGGCTTGGACTGTTTATCGAGGTTAAGGTTAAAACTGTTAAGATTTCATTTAGTTTAAGTTCTTGTTTTTAGCACTATCACTAATGTTAGTCCTTGTATGTGTAAAAGTAGTTATTAATAATTAAGTGTGTGGATTTGACAATAAATACATTTTATTAAAAAGTTCTGCTATTGTTTTTTTTCTTTTTTTTTAATAATCGAGGTTTTTTCCCCGGTCGTCTCGGAGTTTTTTTTTCGCTCCATCATCTCCGGTGTGTTCATTAGGCGTCTCGATCAAAACCCAGATTTCCATCCATCCATCCATCTTCAACCGCTTGCTCCTTTTCAGGGTCACGGGGGAACCTGGAGTCTATCCCAGGAAGCATGTGGCACAAGACGGGGTACACCCTGGACAGGGCACAATGACATACACACTCAAACACCCATTCATACACTATGGACACTTTAGACACGCCCATCAGTCTACCATGCATGTGTTTGGACTGGGGGAGGAAGCCGGAGTACCCGGAGGAAACCCCCGCCACACGGGGAGAACATGCAAGCTCCGCCTACACACGGCCCTGGCGGGACTCGAACCCCGGACCCTGGAGGTGTGAGGCGGACGTGCTAACCACTAAGCCACCGTGCGCCCCCTAAAAATCCTTTTTTAATTAAATTAAAACCCACGTATTGGCTGTTTTATCAGTTCCACCTGCCACACCGGTGTATAATTACTGACTAGTCACTGACTTGCTCTCTTCACACATTCTGTTTACGTTTAGTTCTTTTCATCTCTTTCTTTCTATACACACTTGTTCACTTTTTAGTTTTTTTCTTTTTTTCTTTTTTTCCACATTGTTCATTTTTAATTGTTTACTTTTTAGATTGTGTTCTTTTTCTTTCTTCTTTCAGCTCCACCTACCACGTGAGTCAACTGGCAGGTGTATAATTAACAGTATCGTTAATCTATTGCGCTGTATAAAGTATTGGCACCCATTTGCCTTGTCCATCAATGGAAAGGGGCCCACTGAACGGTTGTTATTGTTTGGATGTTGCTGTAATTTGAGGACAGAACTGTTGTCAGCGCCGTTCTCCGTTTAACCGAAATTGTTCCTGTAGAGGGCAGCAGAGACACGTGGATGCTTTACACCCAACCCGGAACTTAAAAGCCATAGTCGTGTTTCTACACGGAGCGAAAACAAGCGTGCAGCGTTCAACCGAGCCGCCAATTCAGCTGTTGGGGGTTTGAGCGAAAACTGACGCTACATATGAACGGTGGTGTAAATAAACGTTCAGAAAGGAGTTTTAAAACCTGTTTAACCGGAAATGCGACGCTACAGGACTGAGAGTGAACCGGATCCGTGGATTGAACAGCTGATTCAGAACTACGGTACAGAGCAACGAGCCATCCGGGTCAGAGCTCATGTAGTCGGGGTGAGATTCTGCCTCCTGACATGCTTTATTTATTTATTTATTTATTTATTAAATACATCTAATCATTAATCAGATTCCCCCCCCCCTCAGGGTCGGGGGTTGATTCCCACTGTGGCCCTGTGTGGGCGGAGTTTGCATGTTCTCCCCGTGTGTCGGGGGTTTCCTCCGGGTACTCCGGTTTCCTCCCCCAGTCCAGACACATGTATGGTAGTCTGATTGGCGTGTCCGTTGTGTGTTTGTGCCCTGTGATGGATTGGCACCCTGTCCAGGGTGTACCCCGCCTTGTGCCCCATGCTCCCTGAGATAGGCTCCAGGTTCCCCGTGACCCTGAAGGTTCCCCGTGACCCTGAAGGTTCCCCGTGACCCTGAAGGTTTCCCTCGACCCTGAAGGTTCCCCGTGACCCTGAAGGTTCCCCGGGTTCCCCGTGACCCTGAAGGTTCCCCGTGACCCTGAAGGTTCCCCGTGACCCTGAAGGTTTCCCTCGACCCTGAAGGTTTCCCTCGACCCTGAAGGTTTCCCTCGACCCTGAAGGTTCCCCGTGACCCTGAAGATTTCCCTCGACACTGAAGGTTCCCCGTGACCCTGAAGGTTTCCCTCGGCCCTGAAGGTTCCCCGTGACCCTGAAGGTTCCCCGTGACCCTGAAGGTTCCCCGTGACCCTGAAGATTTCCCTCGACCCTGAAGGTTCCCCGTGGCCCTGAAGGTTTCCCTCGGCCCTGAAGGTTCCCCGTGACCCTGAAGGTTTCCCTCGACCCTGAACGTTCCCTGTGACCCTGAAGGTTTCCCTCGACCCTGAACGTTCCCTGTGACCCTGACGGTTCCCCTCGAACGTAGATGGATGCATGTCATACGGTGAAATGTAATGCTGAGGCTTCCGGATTGCTTTTCAATAGTGGGTGATTGATGTTCTCTGACGCACATTCAGACACGTGTAATTCTATAAAAACAATCCCCAGCTCATTCTTTCTCTACTGTGGGAGAACACCTGAAGGTTTTACTTTTCAGCGTGGCACGTTGTCCTCATATCACAAATGAAAAGCAGTGCCGCTAGAGTGGCGCAAGGTTCCTTTCCAGACCCTTCACACTAACTGTTCCTCAGTGGTGGAATGAACTTCCAATCTCAATCCGGACTGCAGATTCACTCACCATCTTCAAACACAGCTAAAGACCCGCCTCTTCCGTGAACGCCAACACTTACACCTCGACTCTGTGCGCTTTGCTTCTTCTGGAACTCAATTCAAGGTCTTATATAGTAGCACTACTTGTATTGTTCTCTGCTTGATATCACTTTGCTTCGTAGTACGTTTATTGGCTGCTTTTAAATGCAAATGTAAATCTGCAAAACATAACAGTAGACGAAAAGGAACAGGGATGACCGAAACGTGATCTATTGACAAATTCAAATATGCAAATGATGACATGATGTCATATACTTATCGTAGCTCTTTCTCCAATTTAGCTGAAGATGTAGAAATCTATTAGATCAGATTTGTGTATTTTTGTATGAATATTCATATCAGTATTGGTTGCACTGAAACATCTGATTTTTGGAACGTTTTGAGGGGCGTGGCCAAGTGGAAAGTTCCAGACGAAGTTTGTCTTGCATTTCAAGCTACAGATTTAGGCGTAAATCTGAAATGCATGAAATTGCAATTAGATTGTGTAGGTGGCGAACTGGAGTGACTAAAGGGTGGTAAGTTTTCCCCTGGGCCACCCCTAGAGCCACGCCCTGATAAATTATATCGCTCTGAAATGGATAGTATGTATGTACTGTGTCTGTTTAATAATGTTTGTGTGTGTGTGTGTGTGTGTGTGTGTGTAGGTGAGCGACTTGACCGATTCTCAGCGCACGGATGAGAGTGATGCCTGCATGCTGTTCCTGTCTGATGGGACGGTGTTCATCCCCGCGGTGCTCAGCGCCGCCGCCTGGGAGCACATGCAGGAGTGAGTACAACACACACACACACACACAACTTATTAACTACATGTTATGACACCAGCGACTAAACACCTGAGCCCTCGCCTAATTTTACACCATCATCATCAGCCTGAACCTGTGGAGATGAAACGCACTTAAAACCATGTTTAACGCTTAAATATTACCCAGACCATGTTTAAAGCAGATGACTAAAGCAGGTTTTCTTCTTCTTAAGCACCAGAAATATATAAATATAACTCAGATTTTTAAAGATGCGAGGTTTTTCGAGATACTTGGACATATACACGTGTTAATGATTTCATTCATCAGTTCAATAGATTACAGAGCAGAGGAAATATGACTGCACCTAATATTTAAGATTTTAAAGTGAATAATAATTTGTTTATTTGAGGGGGGTGTGGCTCAGTGGGTAGAGCGGGTTGTCCACTGATCCACCAATCGTAGGGTTGGTGGTTGGAATCCCGGCCCGGGTGATCCCATGCCGAAGTGTCCTTGGGCAAGACACTGAACCCTAAGTTGCCCCCGATGGCAAGCTAGCACCTTGCATGCAGCTCTGCTCCCATTGGTGTGTGAGTGTGTCTCATTTGTAAGTCGCTTTGGATAAAAGCGTCTGCTAAATGAATAAATGTAAATGTATTTAATATAAATGTATGCCTTAGGTTAGTAAAAAATGTACCTGTTGAGTATTAATAGATTTCTTCTCAGACTGCAGTCAGTCGTGGGCGCTGTTATGCATGCTGTTGCAATAATTATGTATGGATTGCATGCCTGGCTACACAGTGTCATGCGTTATTAATATTAAAAGTTCAAGTAATATTATTTTTAACGTCATATTTTAAAAGTAACTGAAAGATTTTGAATGTTATCTGGTCGTGTAAATGTATAATGTATTTGAAAATTAAATTAAAAAGAATTACTCGAGGTAGGGGTTGTCTTAGGGGGGGTTTGCGTCAGTAAGAGTAATATTAAAGGTCTTATTCGTGTTTTAAATGCTATTTTAATATTTTTACATTTTTTTGAAATAATAATTTTTACATTTTTTTGAAATAATATTTGAAATCATTTTTTAAATAGGAGAATTAATGTTTGCTTTTAAAAGTAAATGCTGTTGTGTAACTCGTCGTCGGGATGAATTAGTTCAGATCATCGTATTAAAGTGGACCGTGAGTGTGTACGGGGGGTTCTGCGCCTGAGGACTGAACGGTGTGTGTTTCAGGTTGGAGGAGAGAGACACGTGGTCAGGTCTGGACAACACGACGGTGTCGGTGCGAAAATTCCAGCTGAACTTTCACATGGACCCGGAGCTGGTACGGACAGAGAAACGCACAACCACACACACGGCGGTGTGCAAAAGTTTACACACCCAAAGGATAAGTAAATGAATAGCAGTAAGATATGCAGTGTTCGTTTTCAAATATTATCCTTTATCATCACAAGTAAAAAAAAAAAAAAAAGCTAACGGTTAAATAACAACGTCTTAAGATATTAATGGTGAAACAATTTTGAAAAATCAGTTTAAAAGTTTGTCCCCCCCGTTAATATGATTGTTTTCCAGCCCTTTGCTTTTATAACTTCGAGTCTTCGAAGTCATGCTCGTTCCTTTCTATTTATTTATTTATTTTCCCAGAAGTCCTGTCAGTTTTATCTCAGCGTGAATCAGATCATCACGGTGGAACGAGTCAGTCGGCATCACCGCCCCCCGAGCTGGCAAGATTATATTATATTAAACGTTCTTATGCATTTCCGTGATACTTAATAATTATATTTTAAATACTCAGTTTCGTTTAAAAAGCCAAAATATTTGTAACCGTCTCTTTTGCTTCCAGCACGATGCTGCCGTCAGTCAGGCAACAAATCCTGAAGATGTGGCGGTATGTGTGTGTGTGTGTGTGTGTGTGTGTGCGCGCTCATGGTCATACCGAACTAAAAACTCCAGACAAATAAACAAATGCTGTACGTTACCATGTGTGTTCATGTCACAGTTTATTTACATATAGCCACACCCACAAAACACCATAAAAGGCAATGCTCACAGAGAGACGAAAACGCAGAGTAAACCGTGAAAGAGCTCCTCCTAAACAAGGCATTTGCTAAAGCATCCAGTATTGCAGCTCAGCCACTGCGTGTGGTTGTTGTTGTTGTCATCGTCACTTTTCTCTATCCTGATGTTATGTTCTTAATTTTCACTTCAGGTCCTTGATGAAGGAGAGTTCAGTCACTTCTATGAACTCTCAATCAGGTTGGAGTCTCAAACACTCATTAATTACACACACACACACACCTACTTCTCCTTATTTACCTCTAAACCTGAAATTTTTTCTTCCAGGACTCCCACTTTCCTGCCTGATGGGGGCGTGGCACAATGACATCATCATAGACCTCCTGAATGATGCAATCAAGAAAATAGCCGCACCCACCGTGGGTCACCTGGGGGTGACCACACCCACTCTCTGGCACCGAGAGAGACTTCGCTGCAGGGTAAGCCGGTATCCATAGCAACCGGGTGGTACCAGCTGTCAGTACAGCATCCAAACAAATGTGTGTGTGTGTTCCTGTTTTTTTTTCCAGAGTGAGGAGTGTTTCAGCACTCCTGTGTCTCATCTCCTCATCCCAGAGGAGCAGAGGGAGATGTTGACAGCTGATCCCGGTACCGTACTGTCTCCCGTCTAATTAATTGCTCCTTATCATTACGGACCTTCGGGAATTCCACCAGACGAGCGCTAGAGCTTCTCCATGCATGTGTTTTTGTTTCCCCTTAAATGGTCTCGTGCTCAGGTGTGTCGAGTTTGAGCGAAACTCCGAGCGGCCTGGTGCCTCCTCACGTAGATGAAACGGCAAAGCGGCCAATCACGACGCAGAATCAGGGAGGAGACTCCGCCACCGTGGCTTCCGATAGGCCGGAACGTGGGCACCAGCTCACCCTGAACAACACCAGATCTGGTAGGAGACATGAGCAGTGATGTGGAAATGCTGAGGAGAGTAAATGCGACTCGAGGGAGCTTATTGCCATGTTATTGTATCCCCCCCCCACACCTTTCCCCACTTTCCCCCACCCCTAACACACACACACATTCTCTTCTCTTCCTCTCAGAGGCCGGGTGTATTGGAGGAGGAGAGAGCGGTGAAGGAGAGAGCCCCTGGGACATGTTCTGTCCTGCTGCTGACCTGCTAGCAACTCCGTCATGTTCTTCAGAGAGTAATTTATTATTTACTAAATCAATACAAACACACAATGTTCCAGATTTAAGTTCAAAATTGTACTAAATATAACCTGTGTGTGTGTGTGTGTGTGTGTGTGTGTGTTCTGTGTGTGTCCATATGAGTTAGAGTAATCGGTTACAGAGCCGGCTAATTTCAATCTGCCAAATATGAAATGATTGAAAGAATAATTATTACATATTATAAATATTAAAATATTTGCTCAGACTGCGGGTTGTTCGTGTAAATCAGGGGCTGGTGCTTTGTGTTTGTGTTTGTTTTTTTTACCTGATCAAAATAGGTATAGATTGCCATAAAGTGGTTTGCATGAGTAATACGCATTTTAAAATTGGATTACTTTTAATCACTATAATAATTATTATTATTAATATTACACGGTAATATTAATATTCATACTTAAAAAGATTCATATTTAAATACAATTAACAGCCATGTTGTAAAAGACTTTTTTTTATTACTTTTCCCATACAGGGGTTTTACATGGAAAAATCATCATTTTATTAATTTATTACTTATAAAGAGTAATATTAATATCTTAACAAAATAATTTAATGTATTGTTTTGTGTGATTTATAAATATTTTTAAATGAAATATTATTGCTCTTTTATTACTATTTATTTATACGTTCAGTGTCAATAATATGCATTTTAATATTAAAAGTAATATTAATGTTTTTAATAATATTTCAACCTTTTTAAAGTCCAGATATTTATTACATTTAAAGAAAACTATACAGTAAAGTAAATTCTTTGCAATTAAAACCTCAATGAAGCTGAAAATAATGTTTGCAGTGTTGATTCCTCATTATTACACTTGTTTTGAATAATAAATATTATTTAATTAATAATTAATTAATAATTAATAATTGAGTTTGTTTGTGGTGTCTGTAGCTTTAAAAAATACCCAGTTCATTGTTTTTTTTTTTTTTTTTTTTAAATTTAATGTTTGAACAATAAATCTACTCGTCGTTCTCGTTACGTGTAGGCAGTCTGGAGCCGCTCACGCAGCAGGACAGCCGCTCACTGCTCACCAACAGCGGCTCGGCCGAGGAGTCCGGGAACATCGTTCCACCGTTTCAGAGACCACACCCGTCTCCCTGTAGCCCCGCCCACCCGAGTGACCCGTTAACCCAACAAACACCGAGCCCCTTAACACCAACCAAACCCGCTTCAGCTGTGTGTATGGAACTATCCCCAAGAGACTCTCCCCAAAAAATACACCACGTGTCACACACCCCGCCCACCAAAAAGAGCCGGGTAGGTACACACACACGCACACACGTATGCTATAGTCATGCAAAATCACTGTCAGTTGTGCTGTAAATAAATGTCCCCTCGTGTCCATTCTCAGGGCCATTCTCAGGTCCATTCAGACGGCAGCAGTTTCTCCTACACGTATGAACCTTGTCCGAACGTCGCCTCGGCTCTCAGACAGTGCAAGTAAGTCCACTTGGGGGGAAAAAAGAAAAAAACTATAAATCAGTGAATATAAAGTAAAATACACACCCACTATTTTTTTTTATTTATTTACTTATTTATTAATAGTATTTTATGTGTCTGATTAAATCTAAATACATGGCGCAATCAAGAAAAAGAAATTTCACAATTTATTTATGAGTAAACAACATTTTTAAATGAATTATTTATTAAAGAAATTTCATTTAAGTTCTGTGTAAAATGTGTTTGTGAAAAGAGTAGGGTAGGGTTAAAGGTTAAGGTGTGTGTGTGTGTGTGTGTGTGTGTGTGTGTGTGTGTGTGTAGGGTCCCCGAGCAGCTGGTGCGGTGGGCGGTGGCTTACCTGGGGACTCCTCCGAGCCCGCGTATTCTCAGCAGTGGAGTGGAGCTCAGAAAGGTTGCAGTGTTTAAATAATTATTGTTCATGTGTTCTTTATAAATAATTGTGTTGTTGTAATGACCTTTAATATAAATAAATATTTAAAAATGATTGTGTCTCTTATTATTAATATACTGCTTCACCAACAGAGTTTGATTAAAAGAAAATCATCAAAATAATAAAATACACAATGCTTGCAGTAATCATTTTTAATAAACGCCACTGGGGGACATCCAGTAATGAGAGATGGTCAGAGGAGAATGGCCAGACTGCTTCAGGCTGACAGGAAAGTTACGCTATCTAAAATAACCACTATGTACAACTGTTGCGAGCAGAAAAGCATGTCCACACAGACAGCATGTTGGACCTTGAGGAGGACGAGCTGTAACTGCAGAACACCACGTCGAGTTTGTCGCCCAAGAACAGGAATCTCGGGCTACAGTGGACACAGACTCATCCAAACTTGACAAATGAAGACTGGGAAAAGACCTGGAGACATCCATCCATCTTCTATACCCTTATCCTTTTCAGGATCGCGGGGAACCTGGAGCCTATCCCAGGTGTACACCCTGGATAGAGTGCCAGTCCATCGCATGGCACAATCACATACACACACACACTCATTCATACACTACAGACATGCCAATCAGCCTACCATGCATGTCTTTAGACTGGGGGAGGAAACCGGAGTACCCGGAGAAAACCCCTGCAGCACAGGGAGAACATGCAGACTCTGCCCACACAGGGCCGGTGGGAATCAAACCCCGGACCCTGGTGTGTGAGGTACTAAGCCACCGTACGCCCACCTGGAGACATTTTCCCAATATTTACTTGTCCACAGAAAACAACCAATAGAAATCATCATAGAAATTCTAATGGTTTCCACTACAGCTGCCATTTCTAACCATTAAAACCATTACCAGGTCCATAATGGTATCCACTGCCACCAATAGAAGGAAAGAAATTACCAGTAGGGAATCATTACAGTTTCCATTAAAACCACTACAGATTCAATGAGTGTTTCAGTGCTCACGTGTTCACACCTTTTTCACAAAGTTTTTAATGATTTTTATTTAAAAATAGTTTTGTTCTTGACGGGGGTCTTTTTTTTTTTTTTTTGTAAAAGTTATATGTTTATGTTGTATATTTCGTTTTTATTTATCAGAAGATGAGGAAGAAGAAGAAACTTCCCAAACGGCAAGGTCTGCGCGAGTGTTTTGATGACGTCACATTCCTGCGACGGACTCGCCGCCTAACTTCAAGACTTAACATGTCTACTAAACGGCGGACGAACGACACATATAAAGGGAAATGTGCTAAGAAGAATAAAGAGGGTGAAGTCGCAGTTCTCAGCTCGGACCTGGAGGATGATGTGATCCGGAACGGAATGAAAGAAGCTTGGAGGAAAAAGACGAGTTTCTCTAGAGGTTGGTGTGTTCTGCGCACGTGCAGCTGACTGACTCCCCAAGACCCGAGTGTTTCGACCCGAGTCTAATAAGATGCAGGAACAGAAAACTTCACCTGCTGCAGATTACCCGTGCTAATTACCTGAATGAGACTTCTACTCACTCATAAAGACTAAAATATTTCTTTATGAAGAAATATATTCTTCTGATAGTTCTTATTCTAATGGATAACACATGCAATGAGTGATACTTGGATCTCTCTCTCTCTCACACACACACACACACACACTGGAACATCCATCCATACATACATCTTCAACCGCTTACTCCCTTTCAGGGTCACGGGGAACCTGGAGTCTATCCCAGGGAGCAT
>JAFFST010055022.1:100975-110975 GCA_022414735.1 Noturus placidus | reverse complement strand
GTCTGTCTCTCTCTCTGGCTGTCTGTCTGTCTCTCTGGCTGTGTCTCTCTTTCTCTCTCTCTGTCTGTCTGTCTCTGTCTGTCTGTGTCTCTCTCTGGCTGTGTCTCTCTTTCTCGCTCTTTGTCTGTCTCTCTGTCTGTCTGTCTCTCTCTGTCTGTCTGTGTCTGTCTGTCTGTGTCTCTCTCTGGCTGTGTCTTTCTCTCAGTTTTGTCTTTCTTTCTCTCTCTCTGTCTATCTATCTATCTGTCTCTCTCGGTCTCTCAGGTGTCTGAGGTTCTTACTGATGAAAAGTGTCGCATGTCTCTGAGCGGTTGGTTTCACGGCGCGTCCCTGCAGAGACCCCGGCGCTACACGGAACCCGCAGTGCCACGTCACACACACGTCCCCACAGACGTGAGTCAGGTTCGGGGTTAAACTCCGACACTGTTCTTATACCGTTGAAAATGTTCGAGTTTTCCCAATTTTTCAATGTTTGTATTAATCTGAAAATTCAGTTTAGTTTTGGGTTTTGTTTTCATTATATGGCTTATATTGATGTTATTGAATATTTATTGGTTATTATTTTAGTTTCAGTGTAAAGGCACAACAGGTACGATTTCATCGAAATATGGCACGGTTAGGTCTCGAACAGTTCAGTAGGTGGAGTGGAATAAGATTTGAACGATTTAGTTATATATTTATTTTACTCCTTGAACCCATGTACACAAAACTCCGCCCCCGGAACCTGCTTGAAGTTTATTTACAAAAAGTCCACAAACAACTTTTTTTTTTAACCACCTTTTGTTTCTGCCATTTGAAGCCCCAGCTATAACTGTGTGTGTGTGTGTGTGTGTGTGTGTGTGTGTGTGTGTGTGTGTGTTGCAGGAGTCAGTGTTATTCGAGTGGGTGAATGAGACATACATGGATCCTCTGTATCAGGCTCAGGTGCAGCAGGAGTTCGAGGACACTTCAGAAATCCGCCTGCCGAACTTCTTCCAGGTGAGTCACTCGTTCTAACACGTTATTGTTCCTATAGCAACAGCGGATTAATAAAGGAAAAACTGCGTGTCACCGACTCGATGAACGATGTCGAGGAGACGTTTCCGAAACAGTCAGACGTGAAGCCGTAACGTTTCTTCGGGACGCTTCTTTGCGGTTTCTGCGTGGTTTTTTTTATTTTATTCTATTCCAATGAAAGGAAAAGAAAGAATTCCGTCTCTCTCCGCTCTGAGGAAAGTCTGATCGCTTACGTTATAGCAGCTATAAAGTGACGTTGTTCTCTAAAGAGAGGGATGGTGAGGGAGCGAGTGTTTATAGGAACAGGAAATAAACGATCGTTTACACACCGTATAAAAGCATGACGTGTTGTTCTTTAATGTGTATTAAATTGTAATTGTTGGCAAATGTCTATGGTGTAAGAGGAATAAAACACTCGAGTCCTTGCTGTTGTAGGAGGAGAAATATAATCAGGTGATCGAGGCCTTACGATTGGCTGAAATCCAGTGGGAGAGAAGAGGACCGCCCAATAAGAGGTGAGCTGCTGATTCAGGAAAGGTTGACATCATATTACTGCTCTGTTCACACTCAAGAGTACACATGGTGACTTTCCTGTGTGTGTGTGTGGGGGTGTGTGTGTGTGTGGGTGGGTTGGTTGGTTGGTTCGTTCAGGTGTTACGCAAGAGCACAGCTGCAGAATTTGCCCTCCTGTCTAAAGGAATGCTGGGATCTGCTCTCATCTGAGGCCTTCTTCCTCCTGCTGTCCAACCTGACGGGGCTGAGCCTGCACGCTCTCGCTCCTGGGGACGATGAGAGTGACAGCGAGGGGCAGGAGGGACGGAGCGAGGGGCAGGAAGGACGGAGCGAGGGGCAGGAAGGACGGAGCGAGGGGCAGGAGGGACGGAGCGAGGGGCAGGAGGGACGGAGCGAGGGGCAGGAGGGACGGAGCGACAAAGAGGACGAGTTTAATGATGCAGATGGTCAGGGTTCCAGTGGCACTTCATCAACGGAGAAGGAAAAAAACAAAGGTGATCAGACTTTCTTCAGTTTTTAGAGAGACGGAATTTTTTCTTTCCTTGTATTGGACATGAGCATGGGGGCGTGGCTTATTTTATTTGAAACTAAAATTCCCCTTAAATTCTAATGTAAATACAGTGAATGAGTGCAGATGTTGTTTACGTCACTCTCTCTCGTGTTTCAGGTCCCCCTGTGTGTGTGGGTGAGCTCCGCCGTTGGTCTCACGGTGATTACACTCTGGTGCATGACTCTGTAAAAAGAGAGTTTGCGTTGGACCTGCTGCTCCATTTTGGCTGTACAGGTAACTCCTGTCTCACTTCTAACACCTACAGTCCACCTGTCTCACTCCTGTTTAACACCTAACTAGAGCCTGTCTGGGTTTTTTTTTTTTGTCACCTCTCACTCTTCTGACACATTTAACCTGTCTCACTCCTGACATCTGTATCACTCTTCTAACACCTGTCTCACTCCTCTCTGACACCTGTTTCACCTGTCTCACTCCTCTCTGCCTCCTGACACTTGTCTCACTTCTCTCTGACACCTGTTTCACTCCTCTCTGCCTCCTGACACTTCTCACTTCTCTCTGACACCTGTTTCACCTGTCTCACTCCTCTCTGCCTCCTGACATTTGTCTCACTTCTCTCTGACACCTGTTTCACCTGTCTCTCTCCTCTCTGCCTCCTGACACCTGTTTCACCTGTCTCACTCCTCTCTGCCTCCTGACACTTGTCTCACTTCTCTCCGACACCTGTTTCACCTGTCTCACTTCTCTCTGCCTCCTGACACTTGTCTCACTCCTCTCTGACACCTGTTTCACTTGTCTCACTTCTCTCTGACACCTGTCTCACTCCTCTCTGCCTCCTGACACTTGTCTCACTTCTGACACCTGTTTCACCTGTCTCACTCCTCTCTGCCTCCTGACACTTGTCTCACTTCTGACACCTGTCTCACTCCTCTCTGCCTCCTGACACTTGCCTCACTTCTCTGACACCTTTTTCACCTGTCTCACTCCTCTCTGCCTCCTGACACTTGTCTCACTCCTCTCTGACACCTGTTTCACCTGTCTCACTCCTCTCTGACACCTGTTTCACCTGTCTCACTCCTCTCTGACACCTGTTTCACCTGTCTCAATCCTCTCTGATACCTGTTTCACCTGTCTCACTCCTCTCTCATGACTCAAAATTGGCATTCCCGTGGCCGTCCAATTTTTGGCTGCTGGATCACAGAAAACATTTCCAAGAGTCATTTTCCATTTCAGGATGGAAGGCGGAGTTCGGAGGATTTACATCGTACATCGCGCACGATGAAGACGAAGAGGTTGGTGATGACATCACACTAGTAGCACGATTGTAGCAGAGTCCAAGCGCAGCCGTCGAACTTCATCAATAAGTACATGAGACAGATGTGAGAGAAAATCTTCTCAAAGCTGTTCTTGTGGACATTTTCTACGGCTAGAAAGTTGGATAAAAGTAGTTCCGTAATAAATACTACACTTTCCTGACGGTTCCACAAATTCCTCCCTCTGAAAAAGTAGTTCCATTTCAGAAAGACTGAAGTTCGACATCTGCCTTTAGACTTCTATTCTAAATGAGTTCTGAGGAAAAACGACATTCTGTATTCAGTGTGTGTGTGTGTGTGTGTGTGTGTGTGTGTGTGTGTCTGCAGCTCCTGACCGTGTACCCTGAGGAGAACTCTCTGGCATTGGTGTACAGAGACAAAGAAACTCTCAAATTCATCAAACACATCAATCACAACAGCGTCGTTCAGGAGGGCGATCACGCGCTCACACACTACTATGACTTCTCTTTCACCTACTACGAATAAACACAACCACACACACGACAAAGACTTTAATCGAGATGTTTGTGGCCCCCCCCCCCCCCCCCCCCTAGGTTTCAGGGTGAATAAATTATAAACAGTGCCTCTGTTATACAGTTTATTTACAATAATAAACATTCATGTCATTCGTATTTAATAATGTTTTCTGTTGAACAACTGAAATATTCCATTTACACCCGCACTACATGCTCAAGTAAAATTATTTAACATTGTGCCTCATTACAGTGTCTAATAATAATTGAAAAACCTTAGGAGAAAGGTTCCTCAAGGTCTGAAGGTTCTCGATTTCTAAAAAGTTCTACTTATGAAACTCTGCTATAGGGTTCTATGTAGAAATGTCATTTTGCAGTATAGATTATAGATCAATGATTGCACGTTTTTTTTTAATAGTCAGTGGAGCGTCTGCCGTACGTGTCCCTGTGAACGAGCGGTTACTATAGAAACCATAACATAGAATGAGCGCATTAATTATAAATGAAGCGGTAATGTCAGAGCTGCTGTTCTAGAAAACTAAACACCTCCTGACCAATCACAATCCAGAACCTAACAGCGCTGTGCTGTAAAAGTGTGTGTTATCTAAGAGTGGTGCAGGTCCAGGGGTGCGGCTCTTTGCGTGTTTTAAGTGTGTATCTGTGCAAGTCGGGACACAGTGAGCAGAACGCCTCGATCACGTTCTGTGAAACCATGCAGTAACAGTGAACCTCGCGGAGTTTGGTGCACTGCGTTGCCAAGACGACCAGCGCCGTGTTGAGCTCGGGGGACGCTGTAGTCTGCAGTTCCAGCACCTCCAGCGTTCCCGCGTAGCTCTGCGCCACGATGCGTATCTCATCCAGTAGCCAGGTCCACGTGTGGAGGCGGAGCTCTCTCACAGGGATGCTGGGCTGAAGAACGCCGGGAACCTGCAGCTCAGGGAGCGTGTGGTCCAGCTCCAGGTCCACTCTCAGTCCGGGATGCCTGCGTCTCATGTCTTCCCAGACTTGGTCGCAAAGCGGCGTGACGTACTTCAGCGAGCGCTCGCAATGCAGTTCCAACAGCTTCAGTTCTGTCCTCTGGGGTTGCAGAAGGTCCCGGAGGACATCATGAGACACGCTGGCTTGGAAGAGCCCGATGGTGTTCAGCGCTGGACAGCGTTTCAGAACGTCCCGGATTGTCTCCGAGACGACTCCACACACCAGAGAACTGTTATTGATGAAGAGACTTCGCAGGGCGGGGCAGAGCGCGGCAACGCTCTTGACAAAGCTGTCGCTCAGGGTGAACGGCACGCCTCGTAGGTCCAACGCCATAAGGGACGACCCGTTTGTCAAGACGTTCACCAATCCCTGCAGCAGGTCCTGTCCCGCGTAAAACAGAGGTGGGTTCCCCAAACAGCTGACGCACAACCGGCGCAGTCGGCCATCACCCCTGATTAGAACCTGCTGCAGAACCCACAGTCCAGTCTCCCGCTGAGCAGAATCAGCCACGTTGACAATCAACTTTAAGTGTCTGATACATGGCAGAAGATCCGAGAACCTCTGAGGAACCCAGTCTCCAGACTCACACCTGCTTGGACAAAAAAAAAAAAAGTGATGAGATGGATAAAGTCGCAGTAAACTGCAGCAACATTCATTACTTTCTACTCACCTGATCTCAGTGTGTGTCCATGCGCTCGAACAGGTTAAGCTGTAGGACCATGTTTTACACACCTGAAAGGCGTTGCATTTATCCTTCAGAGGCAAGAAAGAGAAAATATGTGCAAGGATTTCTTCTGGAAGTTCCATTAGTTTGTCTTTCAATCCAAACAACAATGCACAAAAAAAATCTAAACAGATCCTCTACATCTACTTTATTGCAATACCGGGACTCCCACTCGGGTTTCTTCCTTAGTTCAATGTTTGAAGTTTGTTTATCCTTACTTCCTCTTAGTCCTGCACTTCAGCGTCTCAGTTACATCAGAGACGTCAACTCTCCGCCGCCATCTTGGCGAGGGCAAGTTTTCAAGTTCATTGCCAAGCTCACTGACTTGAATTGACAGCATTAAACAAAAATACCGTCATGTTCTGCAGCACTTGGATGTAGACATAAACGACACAAGCAGGAAAAGTTCAGAAGGAATATTCTGTTATACGAATGACAAATAACTTCTTGTATCCCCTACTATGATTTATTCTTGCTGTTATTTTTAATCATCATAGTTGTCTTTAATAAAACAAAACATTTACATGTATCAGCAACAGAAAAATACTTGCTCAGCATTGATTGATTGATTATGATCATTTTTGGTCCAAACACTGGTGCAGTTTTATAAAGTATTATGTATTTTTTTTTTCATATTTCCATAACATATGACAAGCTTAAATTCATGACGGTCAAACAAAAGAAATACACAAAAACCAAGTTGAAAATAAAGAGCGTTACTAATGAATTTATAAAGCTGCCTCGACATTTCCATGTATACTCGTATTGGAATGTAGACCTTTCCAATATGGCGGACGTGTTGCCGTAGGTAGCATAAAAGGCTAATGTCGAGTTTACTTTTTTTCCTGTATTTATGAGCGCGACGCCCAGAAACCTTCGACCAATCAAATTTACGGACACGGACGTTTGACCCAATCGGAGTTCACTAAGTGGTGACGTAGCCGCGTTCCCACACTGACCAACTTAGGCACTGTGTTTTGTCCGACTTTTAAAACAAGTTCTTTACTCCAAAGCGTTGCAGTTTTGGTTCGGAAAAGGCCCCTTTCCATCGGCGTGTAAGTAGTTAAATTATTTCTGACGGGTTTTTTTTTGCTGCTCATTAGCTTTGCTAGCTTCCACTGAAATGTTTTTTTGCTAACTGACTTAGCTAAGTAGCTTGTTAGCTTGAAACGTCAGACTGTTACAGTAAGTGGAAATATTTACGTGGAAGAAATTCGACCTGTTCGTGTTTACTATCATGAGATCTTCTCACGTTGACTTCGTTAGAACATACAACTTCTATTAAAATTTTTTTTTAAATGTTGTTAATGTCACTTTCACCCACGTCTCGCGCTCCATTAACTTTACCTGCAAACGAAACTCGCGTGACGCGACGCGACGCGTGCACTTCCTGTTTGTCCGTGCGCGCACGAGCTGCGGTTAGAGAGTGCAGATAAGGAGGAAATCTTCATTTCTTCACCTTAATGCGGTGAAATAAAGCTTACAGCGCGGAGAAAACCCGGTTAAAACGCGCCACGTGACTTCTTTAGGCGTCATCGTTTAGTAATTAAATCAGTTTGAGTCGGAGAGAGTTTCATCAGAAGTTCACTGAGTTTCAGCGGCAAGCTGTGGAAAAGTTCTCAAGGTGATCGAGTAACCGCTTTTAAGGTCGAGCTTGCATCCATCTATACGTTCATTCATCCATCCATCTATACGTTCATCCATCCATCTATCCATACGTTCATCGATCTATACGTTCATCCATCTATATGTTCATTCATCCATCCATCTATACGTTCATTCATCCATCCATCTATACGTTCATCCATCCATCTATCCATACGTTCATCCATCCGTCTATACGTTCATTCTTCCATCCATCTATACGTTCATTCTTCCATCCATCTATACGTTCATTCTTCCATCCATCTATACGTTCATTCATCCATCCATCTATACGTTCATTCATCCATCTATCTATACGTTCATTCATCCATCTATCTATAGTTGTTTATTTATCCGTCTATCCATACGTTCATTCATCCATCCATCTATCCATACGTTCATCGATCTATACGTTCATTCATCCATCTATCTATACGTTCATTCATCCATCTATCTATACGTTCATTCTTCCATCTATCTATATGTTCATTCTTCCATCCATCTATACATTCATTCTTCCATCCATCTATACGTTCATTCATCCATCCATCTATACGTTCATTCATCCATCCATCTATACGTTCATTCATCCATCCATCTATACGTTCATCCATCCATCTATCCATACGTTCATCGATCTATACGTTCATCCATCCATCTATACGTTCATCCACCCATCCATCTATACGTTCATTCATCCATCCATCTATCTATAGTTGTTTATTTATCCGTCTATCCATACGTTCATTCATCCATCCGTCTATCCATACGTTCATCGATCTATACGTTCATTCATCCATCTATCCATTCATCCATCTATCTATCCATACGTTCATCCATCTATCCATCTATACGTTCATTCATCCATTCATTCATCCATCCATCTATCCATACGTTCATCCATCCATCTATCCATTCATTCATCCATCCATCTATCCATACGTTCATCGATCTATACGTTCATTCATCCATCTATCTATACGTTCATTCATCCATCTATCTATACGTTCATTCTTCCATCTATCTATACATCCATCCATCCATCTATACGTTCATTCATCCATCCATCTATACGTTCATTCATCCATCTATCTATAGTTGTTTATTTATCCGTTTATCCATACGTTCATTCATCCATCCGTCTATCCATACGTTCATCGATCTATACGTTCATTCATCCATCTATCTATACGTTCATCCATCTATCTATCTATACGTTCATTCTTCTATCCATCTATACGTTCATTCATCCATCTATCCGTTCATTCATCCATCCATCTATCCATACGTTCATCCATCTATCCATCTATACGTTCATTCATCCATCTATCCATTCATCCATCCATCTATCCATTCATTCATCCATCCATCTATCCATACGTTCATCCATCCATCTATCCATACGTTCATCCATCCATCTATCCATACGTTCATCGATCTATACGTTCATTCATCCATCTATCTATACGTTCATCCATCCATCTATACGTTCATCCATCCATCTATACGTTCATCCACCCATCCATCTATACGTTCATTCATCCATCCATCTATCTATAGTTGTTTATTTATCCGTCTATCCATACGTTCATTCATCCATCCGTCTATCCATACGTTCATCCATCTATCCATCTATACGTTCATTCATCCATCTATCCATCTATCCATACGTTCATCCATCCATCTATCCATACGTTCATCGATCTATACGTTCATTCATCCATCTATCCATTCATCCATCTATCCATCTATACGTTCATTCATCCATCTATCCATTCATCCATCTATCTATCCATACGTTCATCCATCTATCCATCTATACGTTCATTCATCCATCTATCCAATCATCCATCTATCTATCCATACGTTCATTCATCCATCTATCTATACGTTCATTCATCCATCTATACATTCGTTCGTCCATCTATCTATCCATACGTTCATTCATCTATCTATCCATACGTTCATTCATCCATCTATCTATACGTTCATTCATCCATCTATACATTCGTTCATCCATCTATTCATCCATCCATACGTTCATCCATCTATCCATACGTTCATTCATCCATCTATCTATACGTTCATCCATCCATCTATACGTTCATTCATCCATCTATTCATCCATCCATACGTTCATTCATCCATCTATCCATACGTTCATTCATCCATCTATCCATACGTTCATCCATCCATCTATCCATACGTTCATTCATCCATCTATCTATAGTCATTTATTCATCCATCTATACATTCATTCATCCATCTATCTATAGTCATTTATTCATCCATCTATACGGTCATTCATCCATCTGTCTATAGTCATTTATTCATCCATCTATACGTTCATCCATCTATACGTTAATTCATCTATCTATATGTTCATTCATTCATCTACCTATATGTTCATTCATTCATCTACCTATATGTTCATTCATCCATCTATCCATAGTCATTTATTCATCCATCTATACGTTCATTCATCCATCTGTCTATAGTCATGTATTCATCCATCTATACGTTCATTCATCCATCTATACGTTTATTCATCTACCTATATGTTCATTCATTCATCTACCTACATGTTCATTCATCCATCTATCCATACGTTCATTCATCCATCTATCTATAGTCAGTTATTCATCCATCTATACAGTCATTCATCCATCTGTCTAGTCATTTATTCATCCATCTATACGTTCATTCATCTATATGTTCATTCATTCATCTACCTATATGTTCATTCATTCATCCATCTATACGGTCATTCATCCATCTATACGTTCATTCATCTATCTACAGTGCCTTGCGAAAGTATTCGGCCCCCTTGAACTGTTCGACCTTTTTCCAC
>JAFFST010055022.1:83780-87083 GCA_022414735.1 Noturus placidus | reverse complement strand
AGAGGGAAGGGGAGAGCTACAGAGGGAGAGAGAGGGAGAGAGAGAGAGCGAGAGAGAGAGCGAGGGAGAGAGAGTTGGAGAGAGAGAGAGAGGAAGGAGCTCGCGCTGCGTTCATCGTCGTCACCGCCCATTACGAGGCGCCTGTGAAGCAGGGAGCTCGTGCACGTTACCGTTAAAAGAAAAGAGGAAAGAAAAACAGGTTCTTTTAGATTTTTTGTTATCTTGGATGATTGAAGGACTTTTCTCTTGTTTTTTTTTCCTGTCGGGAGCGTGGGGGGACACGCGGGGGGACACGCGGGGGGACACGCGGGGGGACACGCGGGGGGACGAGAATTTCGGATACATCTTACTACTCGCTCGCGCCTGGCCATGGGATGTTCTGTAAGCGCGGAGGAGCGCGAGGCTATGGACCGGAGCAAAGCCATCGAGAAGAACCTGAAGGAGGACGGAATGCATGAGGCCAAAGTAGTGAAGCTGCTGCTGCTCGGTGAGAGAGTAAACACACAAACATATCGGTGTGCGCTTTATTTCTTTATTTGTTTACCGGAGCAAACAAATGTATTACCGGATTGGCTGTAAATGCGTTAGTGTGTGTGTGTGTGTGTGTGTGTGTGTGTGTGTGTGTGTGTGTTTGCAGGTGGAGGAGAGTCTGGGAAAAGCACTATTGTCAAACAGATGAAGTAAGTCTGTTTTTGTTTGTTTTGTTTTGTTAGATATTTATCTCCATCATAATCCCTCCACATGCACATTTGTGGTTCAGACTGGATCAGAACCTGGTTCTGTGTTCTGCTGTGTCCGGTGTTTGGATCTGAAGGGAGTCCTGTGTCTCTGCGGATAAAATGGGATTTGTTCAGATTAGATTTTTCACTATAAAGTGTTCTTTTTATTTATAACAACATCCACATATCTAGACCTCTTCGAGAAAAGGGTACTAAACAGTACCTCAGAACCTCGGAACATTCACGTTCTTTTCCACCACGTTCGAACAAAGCGTGGGGTTGTGGAGCGTGAAATATATTTCTGTTCAAGCTCACGTTGTAAAATAAGATCATTATGGTGTTATACCTGTACACGGAATACACGCTTCTACTGAACCCTGAGAGTGCATGAGAGTGAGTGCGTGCGTGTGAGTGCGAGTGTGTGCGTGAGTGCGAGTGCGTGCATGAGTGTGAGTGCGTGCGAGAGTGTGTGAGTGCGTGCGAGTGCGTGACCGAGTGCGTGAGTGTGAGTGCGTGAGAGTGTGTGAGTGCGTGTGAGAGTGAGTGTGTGTGCGTGAGAGTGCGTGTGAGTGCGTGTGAGAGTGTGTGAGAGTGCGTGTGCGTGAGTGCGAGTGTGTGTGTGAGTGCGTGCGTGAGTGCGAGTGCGTGCGAGAGTGTGTGAGTGCGAATGCGTGCGAGAGTGTGTGAGTGCGAGTGCGTGAGAGAGTGTGCGTAAGTGTGAGTGCGTGTGAGAGTGAGTGTGTGCGTGAGAGAGTGTGCGTGAGTGTGAGTGCGTGCGAGTGCGTGAGAGTGTGTGAGTGCGTGAGAGTGTGTGAGTGCGTGTGTGAGAGAGTGTGCGTGCGTGAGAGTGAGTGTGAGTGTGTGTGAGAGTGTGAGTGCGTGTGAGAGTGAGTGTGTGTGCGTGAGAGAGTGTGTGAGTGCGTGTGAGAGTGAGTGTGTGCGTGAGTGTGAGTGCGTGCGAGAGTGTGTGAGTGCGTGCGAGAGTGTGTGAGTGCGTGCGAGTGCGTGAGTGTGAGTGCGTGAGAGTGTGCGTGCGTGAGAGTGAGTGTGAGTGCGTGTGAGAGTGTGTGAGAGTGCGTGTGTGTGCGTGAGTGCGAGTGTGTGCGTGAGTGCGAGTGCGTGCGTGAGTGTGAGTGCGTGCGAGAGTGTGTGAGTGCGTGCGAGTGCGTGAGTGCGAGTGCGTGAGAGAGTGTGCGTGAGTGTGAGTGCGTGAGAGAGTGTGTGAGTGCGTGTGAGAGTGAGTGTGTGTGCGTGAGAGAGTGTGCGCGAGTGTGAGTGCGTGCGAGAGTGTGTGAGTGCGTGCGAGTGCGTGAGAGAGTGTGCGTGAGTGTGAGTGCGTGCGAGAGTGTGTGAGTGCATGAGAGAGTGTGCGTGAGAGAGTGTGCGTGAGTGTGAGTGCGTGTGAGAGTGAGTGTGTGTGCGTGAGAGAGTGTGCGTGCGTGAGAGTGCGTGTGAGAGTGTGTGAGAGTGTGTGTGTGTGTGTGTGTGTGTGTGTGGTTTCATGTGAAGCAGAAAGGGTCAGCGGATGCATTAGATTCTCTGACTGTGTGAGTTTGTGTTAATCTTAATGGATAGATTTTACGGCCTGATCCCTGCAGGTTTGTTAAGCACAAGCAGGACGGATTTGGCGCGAACACACCACATGACCATCGTGAAAATCAGACTAAATCCAAATTCACAACATCGAAAACCTGAAATTGAAGCGGTTCATGTTTTGAGTCACCACGACATAATTATAAAATTGAGATCAAAAAAAGATTTCTACAATGTTCTTGCATCATGATTACTTTCAACACCAACGCCTTCTGTTTCTCTGTCACACGGGTCAGGACTTAATACTGAACTCACGCAGATCATTATCAGACCTCAGAGGGAACTACAGACTATTCAGAGTGTTATGTCAGAGTTACGCACGTGGACAGGGGCGGAGTTTGTCTAAAACGAGGGCGTGTCACAGTTTCGATCGATTCTGATCGTGAGCTTACGTGCGTTTTTCTCGCCTGATATCGACTCGAGTGAGGAGCAGCGTCAAGTCCGGCGTTCCTGTCGGACAGTTTAATATAATCACAATATATCACACTGAAATGTTTATTACCGGAATGCCATTTGAGGAAACAATTATTTGCATAAATATCCCATTTTTCCATTTATTAATAATAAGTTCCATTTCAAATCCACACAAGTTGTTGTTTTTTTCCCCCACCTTAATCAGAGACGTTGTTTATCTCAAGGAGTCAGTTTTTATTTGATAGATGAACTTTCTCTGCGAGAGTATAGCAGATGACGAGCGGTCTAAACGTCTCACACTGTGTGTACTAGTAAAATAACACGGTGTGCTGGATCAGGTGCTATTCTATGGGCTGCATACTGTATATGCTAGACTCCTATTTGATTTATTTTCCTCTAGAACAGTCTTCTCATTCATTTATCATCGTATTCGTCTTTTTGGTTTATTTTTATTTCCATCCATCCATCCATCCATCCATCCATCCATCCATCTTCAACCGCTTACTCCTTTTCAGGGTCACGGGGAACCTGGAGCCTATCCCAGGAAACATTGGGCACAAGGCGGGGTACACCCTGG
>JAFFST010055022.1:76280-78780 GCA_022414735.1 Noturus placidus | reverse complement strand
CTATACTGTAAGTGCTTTCATGTAGAGGTCGACCGATCGATCAGTTTTTCCCGGTTGCGTCGTATGCGTGAGCAGCTAAGAAGGGTCCACTGTAATTATACAGCAGGAGAGCGGCCTCTAGAGGCGAAATCAAAACCATCACTGATCAATTTGGTCTGTTATTTGAAGTGTTCTTTGATTCATTTTAGATTTTGATTCTCTATTTTGACTTGTTATTTGGAGCGTTACTTTTTGGTTCAGTTTGGATGTATATTGTTAATAGTTAATATATATTCATATTTATATATTATTTATATAATATTTCATTAAAAAAATGTACAGTTAGTATCGGTTGATTAAGCGGTTATCGGCAGTTAGGTGCCGCCCAGTTTAGTTATCGGTAAAATCCACTATCGGTCGATCTCTGCCTTCGCGCATACGTGTTTCCTGTTCCTTTACTCCAGTGTTCAGCTTCTTGATTTCTCTCGCAGGTCCGAACACGTTTGAAGACGCGTCTGCGTATATACAGGTTCAGTTTGAGGGTAAAAACCGTTCTCCTAATAAAGAGATTTACTGCCACCTGACGTGTGCGACAGACACGGGAAACATTCAGGTGGTGTTCGACGCCGTCACTGACATCATCATCGCCAACAACCTGCGTGGCTGTGGCCTGTACTGAGCTGCACCGAGCCTGCTGTCATCACAATGACTGTTTCTCGTCATGCTAGCGAGCGACTGAACTGAAACTCCGCCCCCTCGACCAACGTTCTCTCATCCTGTTTTTGTCTGGTTTTCTTTATAATCCTGAGTTAAAACAGGCACAGGTGTGTGTGTGTGTGTGTGTGTGTGTGTGTGTGTGTGTAGGGTAACTAGTGTACAGTTAAATCTGGAACGTTTGCAGGACGCAGCGCAAAACAAAAAAAACGTGAAATGAGCGTAAATGCAATCTTAAAAAAAAATCTCAGGATCGTAGAGAGATCAGTTTCTGCTCTAAACTGTTTTTATTTATTCATTAATGCACATCTCAGAAGCACTAAATGTTAATGAGATATTCGTCATTGTTTGAGTTTTACAAAAACGAAGCAGCTCTCAGGCCAAAGTCGTGAGAAACAAACGAGCGTTCGGGAGAAAGTGTCGAACGATAAGCTCTCCTGCGACGTCGATGGAACTGTCGCTCTACAACCGCTAGTAGAGTCCAGATAACGCTTTACATCACGGTTCTCTTTATTCATTAACATAAACAAATCCGGACCGTTAGCATTAACGCACCATCAGGAACAAGCGAATTAAGACTCGTTAAATATTAATTGACTGACTTACTTTTTTTTTTTTTTTTTAACGAACGCCTCCATTAACTAGTGTTTATCTCATCAGCGAGTAAACTTCATCCTTGATCTAATATTTCCACCTGGAGATCAGTGTTCAGGAAGTTCTTGACATTGAGCACCATTTGATCTCATTTGTGTTCATTGCGTAAACATTATTCGATTCAGGTGTTTATCGTTAACACTTAAATGAACACGTTATGGTCGGAGTACCGGAGCTGCTGTTATAGAAACTTATTATTAATCAACACCCGACCAATCACAGTCCAGAATCCAAGAGCGCTGTGGTATGATTGATGCTAATTGATGTTTATGCAGTACGCCGTTCTCGTTAAAGGACGCTTCGTGTAAAAGGTTATCGTTTCTTTGTAAATTATTCTATTTATTGAGTTGTGTATAAAATATGAGCGCTTGTGTGTACAGATTTTGTATCTCCTGCACGTATGTGTTAGATCTCTATAAACAGAGCCGACCAATTCAGCACACTGACGGTTATATATCCCGAATTAGAGGAAAAATGTAGCACATTTATATTTAGTGAAATGATACGTAAACGAACTACTGAACTCACTTTGTGTGTGTGTGTGTGTATGTGTGTGTGTGTGTGTGTGTGTGTGTGTGTGTGTGTGTGTGTGTGGACAAATGAGATGAATCTTTTCTCTCTCTTGTTACTGAACCCTCATTTCTTTCCCGTCCTCTTTTTAATTCTTTTTTATTTTATTTTATTTATTATTAGAAGCTCCGTCTTTCCACACATCATTGTACTTCTGGTTCAATTTGGTCACCTGATGAAATGTTTACAATAAAATCACAGTTTGGAACCATTTTATAGTTTCTCTTTTCATTGAAGCGCCATTTTAATGTCATTTGATGTTTATCTCTGAGAGAATAGCAGAATAAGTGTTTATCAGCCATGTGTGTAGAATTATCTTCATGTACAGAGCTTTAACCTGCTGTGTTTTCACGTCTCGTGTCTAAATAATCACCAGAATGACAAGAATCTAACATTTCCCTGTCGGGACTGACCACAACAACCAACCCCAGGTAAGTACACACTAGTCAAATTTTATTATTTATATATATATATGTGTGTGTGTGAGAGAGAGAGAGAGAGAAAGAGAGAGGGAGGGAGAGACAGGGGGAGGGAGAGAGAAAAAGAGAGGCAGAGAGAGAGATAGAGAGGGAGGGAGAGAGAC
>JAFFST010055022.1:30744-41187 GCA_022414735.1 Noturus placidus | reverse complement strand
CTTTATGTTTGAGGCCTGAAACCTGGCAAAAGGTCGAACAGTTCAAGGGGGCCGAATACTTTCGCAAGGCACTGTATGAATATGTAAATTCAGAACAGGTGACGATTTAGAAATGAGCGAGTAGAATGTGTTTGATTGGACTGTTGGTGTTTTGTCGTTTAATAAAGGCTTGGCTGCGAATCCTGACCTGAAGGTGGTGCTGCTGTTCGGCTATGACGCCTACAAAACCGGAGCTGCGCGCTTCCTGAACCAGCTGCTGGAACCTCTGGGGCGGAGTAACGTCCTCATCGCCGGTGGTCACGTAGAGAAAGTGTTCTCGCAGAAGAAAGACTGGTGCGTTATACGCAGATTATATGCAGTGTTTATTACGTGCACAGCGTGTGTAGGTATTCACAAGTCTGGAAGTTACACAGGGAAAGCTCCTGGTTCCTCTGGGTCTTAGTGGAGTTCTTGTTCTTGAGTAGAAGCGTCTGGGTTTTTCAACAGCATCTAGACCAAAAACACTCGCCATTTGAGAAGACGGCGAGTGTTGAAATAAATCTAATAGAATAGCACTTGATCCAGCCCAGACTGCTATTTTACATTTTATTTACTTTTCGATATCACACAATGACCGTTAGGCTACGGAGCCACAAGAGGTCATGAAGTGTGTGTGTGTGTGTGTGTGTGTGTGTGTGTGTGTGTGTGATGATTGCAGCTGTTCTTCAGGTTCCTTCGGTGTGGTGGGTCTCACTCTGAGTGGTCCCAGGATTCAGGGCGCCTCGGTGCTCCTGGATCAGGAAGTGAGCACGCCCGCAGCGGCCGAAGTCACCATCCGTCGCTTAAAAGCCGCCAACATTCCCGAGTCCAACACCGTCGGCTTCATGTTCGCCTGCGTGGCGCGCGGACACAACCACTACAACGGCCAGCACGACGTCGAGGCCGACGTTTTCCACAAACTCTTCCCCGGAGTGCCTCTGTTCGGGTTCTTCGGAAACGGCGAGATCGGCTGCGACCGCATCGTTAAAGAGAGCTACACGCTGAGTCAGACGGATGCTAACGGGCTGCAGCACGGCTACACCACCGTCATGAGTCTGGTGCACTTGGGTTAACACTCACACATGCACACGGTCTCTCCGGACTCGACATCGCTGTTTTTTTCTCTAGCCTTCACTTTCTTTTCAGAGAGATGGTCCAGACGACAACGTTGTTGTTGTTTTTTTGGGTTTTTTTTTTTTTTTTTTTAATGTGAATTTCATGTAACGTTTAAAATTCAGTCTTAGAACATTTTACAATCCATGCACTTTTAAATCGTAAAGCTGTTCCAGAAATCGCACACAAACATTAAAAAGAATTTAAATAAATAAATAAATGCTTCGCTTTACATGCAAGTGAATGTTTTCTAATGAATGCATATCTGGTTCTGTTTACTAAAATGTAAACAGTCGACTGAAGGTCTCTGTCCTGATGCACGCCTCTACACTCATTAAATACTGTCCAAAAAGTACTACTGTCATCGAGTCGTCTTCTCCGCGCGTCATTGGAAGGATTTCTGCTCGGATCCCGAGTGAGCTCATCACGGACTCGGTGTGAACGTGTCAAACCGGACCTGTTTATCAACTTCGCAATCGAATAAAAGTCTCTGTACAGTAGAGCGTTGTGACTTCGGGGTTCTTGTGGTGTTAATAATAATAGTAATAATAATATCTGTATTTAAAATAAAGAGCCGAGTTCTTTACTTTATATATATTTTCCCTTCTTTATAATAAGTTTTCTTTCTTGTTAAGATTATTAAACAGGGTGTACTCTAGGGCTGGGCGATATGACAAAAATATCATATCACGATATGCGAGGACATTTCAATACGATACGCGACGCGCGTCACGATACATCGTTTAGCTAACGAACTGTCCGCAAAACTGAGGTGAAAATAAAGCAGAAACGACACCAACAGTGTGACGAGGCTTTTCTTTTACGCGTACACATCGGAAAAGACTAAGCTAGTTTTTGTTGAAATTACGTCAAATCGACGGCATCCATCCATTACCGTTTAATTCATTGTATTTATTAAAAACGTTTAAAAGATAATAATAAAAGTACAGCACTGTACCGCCGATATTTCTGAAGAAATGTATCACGATATCGGTTATATCGACGTATCGCCAAGCCCTAGTGTCAGCGTGGCTGACTCCTAGATTCATTCCTGAATTTATTACGTGTGAATAACTTCATACATTATTCATCTGATGTTTTGAGTGGAATTAAGAATTGTTTCTTCTAAATTCATGTCAATAAATTTTAATCATTAAAAATGTCATTGAAAAATACAAAAATTGTACTTTCTTTGTCTTCTTCTTCTTATTATTATTATTATTATCATTATTATTGTTATTATTGGTGCTGTCCAGCACATCCAGAGATGTTAGATCGGATTTGGAGGAAATTCCATGAATTCTTTGACATGTTCCTCAAATAATTCCTGAACCATTTTTGCACTGAGAGTCTGGAGTTCCTGCGTGTCATGGCTTTTTCCGATAAGCTCACACACACACTCTCTCTCTCTCTCTTTCACACACACACACACACACACACACACTGCGACGTGGGGCTGGGTCTTGGAAAAGCAAGGCAGAAGTCGAGGTTGCCAGATCCACGACATTACTCCTGTACCGAACTGTCATTGTTACACATTGAATTGAACTAAAAGGCTTTTTTTTCATTTTCTTCAGAAATGTTTAATTTCTCTGACGGACGTTTTGCATATTCGTATAAGGGGCGTGGTTTGTAATCCTGACGGATGTTTTGCATATTTGTGCAAGGGGCGTGGTTTGTAATCCTGACGGATGTTTTGCATATTTGTGCAAGGGGCGTGGTTTGTAATCCTGACGGATGTGTTGCATATTCGTACAAGGGGCGTGGTTTGTAATCCTGACGGATGTTTTGCATATTCGTACAAGGGGCGTGGTTTGTAATCCTGACAAATGTTTTGCATATTCGTATAAGGGGCGTGGTTTGTAATCCTGACGGATGTTTTGCATATTATATAAAATTGAATATTCATATAAGGGGAGTGGTTTGTAATCCTGACAGATGTTTTGCATATTCGTACAAGGGGCGTGGTTTGTAATACTGACGGATGTTTTGCATATTATATAAAATTGAATATTCATATAAGGGGAGTGGTTTGTAATCCTGACAGATGTTTTGCATATTCGTACAAGGGGCGTGGTTTGTAATACTGACGGATGTTTTGCATATTATATAAAATTGAATATTCATATAAGGGGAGTGGTTTGTACTCCTGACAGATGTTTTGCATGTTCGTACAAGGGGCGTGGTTTGTAATCCTGACAGATGTTTTGCATGTTCGTACAAGGGGCGTGGTTTGTAATCCTGACAGATGTTTTGCATATTCGTATAAGGGGCGTGGTTTGTAATCCTGACAGATGTTTTGCATATTCGTACAAGGGGCGTGGTTTGTAATCCTGAAGGATTTCTACTGTATTCGTAAGATACACGTGCTCTAAAGCACTAGAGATCTTTAAAACTCCAGAGAGCTTTTGATTGAACGGACACAAGACAAGTACAGAAAGAGGGAGGACTTGAACTATAAAAGTCAAAAAAAAAATTCCCAAACCTTTTTTTGGTGCATTATTTTCTAGGTATATCGCCTCTATAACACTAACTGAGAGGAACAAAAAGCTCGTGTTTGTGATTTCAGGGTTTGACTGTAATGTTTTGTGAGGTGGATGTAGAGGGGGTTTTGTTTTGGGTGGTCAGGTGTGTTTCTCAAGCTCAGATCTGGCAACCCTGCTCTCAGTGTAGACCTGAGGGTGCGGAATAAGTGCGGTCTCTCTCTCTCTCCCCCTCCCTCTCTATATATATATTTACCTTTCTATCTTTCTTCCTTTTGATTATTACATGTAGAATATTTAATGTTGCTCTTTGTAAAGCACCCCACCGCACTGAGTGTGATATGAATCTGCCTGAGGAGCCTCTGCCAGTGTGGGGTAAGCTCCACCGCTCATCACACGGCCTTCAGAGCCTCAAACTTTACACCTGAACACTTCCGGTAAATAATGAACCTCTGCTTTTAAACACTCCAGTGATTTAACCCGAGCTGACTGGAAACTGAGCGGAGCGCGAGCGAGCGTGCTAACCCTGCTGGCGTTTGGCTAGCATGTTAGCTAACCCTGCTGGCGTTTGGCTAGCATGTTAGCTAACCCTGCTGGCGTTTGGCTAGCATGTTAGCATGTTAGCTAACCCTGCTGGCGTTTGGCTAGCATGTTAGCTAACCCTGCTGGCGTTTGGCTAGCATGTTAGCATGTTAGCATGCTAGCTAGCTTCGTCTGGACTTCGCACCAGCTGTTAGTCAGAGACGAATCTTGCATAAAACCACCGATGTTCCATCTTTAATCGCGCCCGGGCTCACCAGGTCAACACTGTGAACAGTTCTATGTGCTCGCTTGATGGCTAACTGTAACCAGCTAGCCTGCCTTGCTAACATGCTAGCAAGCTTCCCAGCAACGTCTGCTAAATAAGTGTGCCTTGTCGGTGCGTTTGATCTTTTTTGTTGTTGTTGACATTTTGCTTGAAATATCCAAACACTCAGCCGTGCTGACCTGGAATACACTGTAATATTTCCATGCTAATATAACATGTAGTCAATAACGAGATGCGTTCTAGTGATTACCTCAAGCCCGTTCATTCATTATGACTCAATTACCCATAATCCCAAGCAGGAACTGATTTATTATAACCTACAGCTCGTTCATTAAGGGTTACTTCGAATTGAAACCGCAACAATATGACTGGTTTATCACTGTAATGTAGAGGAAGTGAACAGTACAGCATAAAGCTGTTTGTTATAGTCACTTGATCATTTATTGATCACCTTTACAGAGTTTTCATCTGATCGGAATCGACTCTTTTCTCTATTCATTCCATAACCGGCTCTGTTTAACGTTCCCTGTGATGGACTGGCACTCTGTCCAGTGTGTACCCCGCCTTGTACCCGATGCCTCGACTCCAGGTTCCCCCGTGACCCTGATAAAGGAGTAAGCGGTTGTAGATGGATGGATGGATGGACTTCTTGCTATAAATAACAATTAAGTGAGAAGCTAAGGGTGCGCAAACTTTTGCACTCCGCCCTACGTGACGCACGGTCGTTTACTCGGCAGTGGTTGTTTACTTGGTTTTATAGCGGTACTCGCGCTCTGCGGTGTGGGTCTCTGTCCGGAAGTAAACGCAGGAGTGGGCGTGGCTTAAAGAGGAAGTTGATTAGAAAACGTCTACATGAAACCGTAGCATTACAACACTTCGGCTGTGGAAGTGTCCGACTCTCACGAAGTCACCGTTCCTCCAGCTCAGCTACATCGCTTTACCACGGGACACGTTTTAATCTCACGCACACCCTTATTATTATTATTATTATTATTATTATTATTATTATTAAGGGGCGGTTGTGGCGCCGGTGGTAGAGCGGGGTGTCCACTAATCGTACGGTTGGTGGTTTGATTCCCGGCCCACGTGACTCTATATACCGACACTGAACCCCAAGTTGCTCCTGATGGAAAGTTAGCGCCTTGCATGGCAGCTCTGCTCCCATTGGTATGTGTGTGTGTGTGTGTGTGTGTGAAGCTTTGGATAAAAGCGCTATATAAGTGCGCCATTTAATGTTTGTACCTGCACAGCATCTTCATGTTCTCGTTTGTGTTCTTGTTTGTCGTGTTTGTGTTGATGGTGATGTGATTCAGGACGAGTTATTTCTGTTCTCACGCCTGCGCCGTGTCCGTTAACGTCCCCCACGTCCACGGCACGGAATAAACCCGGGAGGTGAAGTCCTGGAATCCGGGCCAATATCGGCGCAGAAATCCGACTCGTACTCCCACGAGTGATGCGTTAAAGCATCACTAATGCGTTTTTTAAATCATAAATAATTTAAAAAAAGAAAAAGGCTGATGGGGCGGAAAAGGAATGAAGCAATGTGGTAAGAGGCTGCTGAGGGAACGAGTGTGTCAGTGTTTTTCACAGAAGCTCCACAGCATTAAATCGTATAAAGGAATAAAATGGATTGTGTGTGTGTTTGTTTTTGTTTTTTTTCGCCCTCAGGTGAGACGGCGTGTGAATGAACGAATGAGGCAGTGTCATGGCTGCGATGATTCCGCCGGTGAAGCTGAAATGGTTGGAGCATCTGAACAGCTCTTGGATCTCGGAGGACAGCGAGTCCATCTCCACACGAGAGGGCGTGGCTCTTCTCTACTCCAAGCTCCTGATTAATAAAGAGGTGGTGCTGCTTCCTCAGCAGGTTCTGTGCCTCAAAGGCCCCCAGCTGCCCGACTTTGAGCGCGAGTGCCTGTCGCGTGATGAACAGGAACACTACCTGGACGCGCTGCTGGCCAGTCAGCTGACTTTGGCCAAAACCGTGTGCTCGGACTCTCCTTTCGCGAGCGCTCTGCGCAAACGCCTTCTGGTGCTGCAGCGCATCTTTTACGCTCTCTCGAGCAAGTACCACGACAAGGGCAAGGCCAAGCAGCAGCAGCACTCGGGCGAGAGTGCGCTGAACTCGTCCGAGCTGCAGGCGGCGAGCGAGCGGCCGCGCTCGAGTACAGACGCGCTAATCGAGATGGGCGTACGCACAGGTCTGAGCTTACTCTTCGCGCTGCTGCGTCAGAGCTGGGCCCTGCCCACCGCCACGCCAGGCCTCAGCCTCTGCAACGACGTCATCACCACGGCGATCGAGGTGGTCGGCTCGCTGCCGCCATTATCGCTAGCCAACGAGAGCAAGATCCCGCCCATGGGCTTAGACTGCCTGGTGCAGGTCACCGCCTTCCTGAAGGGCGTGATCGCCTGCCAGTCGGGCGCGGACGTGGTGGGGCGGAGGCTGGCCAGCGAGCTCCTCCTGGGTTTAGCGGCGCAGAGAGGATCGCTGCGTTATCTGCTGGAGTGGGTGGAGATGGCGCTGGCCGCCTCGGCTGGAGTCAGCAACCTGGAGCAGAACCAGGAAGGCCTGATGGGATACGACTGCTTCATGAACATCCTCATGCAGATGAGACGATCGTTGGTATGTCCTTCACGTGCGTCTCTTGGACGTCACAACAGAAATTCCAGGAAACTGTTTGTTTGGTTGTTTGATTTTGAAATATATATATATAAATAATGTATGTGTGTTCAGGGTTCGTCTGCAGACAGGAGTCAGTGGAGAGAGCCGACGCGGACCCCAGATGGCCTGTGCTCTCTGTATGAAGCAGCGCTCTGTCTGTTTGAAGAGGTAAAAAAAAAAAGTTTGTAAATTAATTAGGATTCGAGTAATTTCTCGATTTATACTGTTACCGATGGCGACGTTGCAGGTCTGTCGCATGGCGTCGGATTACTCGAGGACGTGCGCGAGTCCGGACAGCATCCAGACGGGCGAGGCGGCCATGGTGTCCGAGACGTGCGAGGTGTACGTGTGGGGCAGCAACAGCAGCCACCAGCTCGTGGAGGGAACGCAGGAGAAAATCCTTCAGCCCAAACTCGCCGCCAGCTTCAGTGACGCACAGACGGTAAGAAACGCGCTAACGTGTCAATGTCTCGGCGCGCCGATCCGATCGGAATTCGTTGAGTCGGTGTTTCCAATTCCAGATCGAAGCCGGTCAATATTGCACGTTCGTCATCTCGTCCGACGGCTCCGTGCGGGCTTGTGGAAAGGGAAGCTACGGCCGCCTGGGTCTGGGCGACTCCAACAACCAGTCCACGCTTAAGAAGCTGACCTTCGAACCTCACCGTGCCATCAAGAAGGTTTCCTCGTCCAAGGGCTCGGACGGCCACACGCTAGCGTTCACCAGCGAAGGAGAAGTGTTCAGTTGGGGCGACGGAGATTACGGCAAACTGGGGCACGGCAACAGCTCCACTCAGAAATACCCCAAACTCATACAGGGACCCCTGCAGGGGAAGGTACCAAGCACGCCACATTTCAGTACACTCGAATCACTCACAACGACTCCCAGGTGCGACTTCGACGTGTCTTCAAGTGTCATGCGTACTAAAAAAAACCCCCCAAAACATCTTGTTTTAATACAAACGAATAGTTTTTGAGCTTTCTTATAAACTCTTGTAGTAGCGGGCGTGGCCAGTTAATCATTAACGCGTCACACGATGATCATCACATGTGCTCAGAGCTAGGCTTGTCACGATAACTAGTTCTCGTTCATGTTCACTTTGCGTCGTTTTATTGTGTAAACGTCTTGATGAATCTCGCCCGTGTGTAGGTTGCGCTTGGGAGAGTTAATTAACCTGCTAGTAAAGTGCTTCAGTTTGACACGCCCTCTGACACGCCCCTTTGAGCTTCGTCTGTGTGTTTAAGCATGAAACCTACAGTTTTACTACAGGGTAGGACGGAGTCTTTACCAACATGTCAGTCCAGAACGGGATAAATATTAACCTCACACACATTACAGACACTATGGTGAGAGATCAGAGTGAAAACACACTATTGTGTTACTTTAATCTGAGCTAAATGGTGTGTGTGTGTGCGCGTGTGTGTGTGTGTGTGTAGGTGGTGGTGTCGGTGTCGGCCGGCTACAGGCACAGTGCAGCGGTCAGCGAGGATGGAGAGCTGTACACGTGGGGAGAAGGTGACTTTGGAAGACTGGGTACGTCTACACGTGATGTTTCTTTTACGTTTATGTTTCCGGTGTTGCGTTGCCGTATGACTGGACGAGTTCTACAGCTAAACGTGAAGGATAAAAACGTGTGTCGTTCTCAGGCCACGGTGATAGCAACAGCCGTAACATCCCCATGCTCGTGAAAGACATCAGCAACGTAGGCGAGGTGTCCTGCGGCAGTTCTCACACCATCGCGCTCTCCAAAGACGGACGCACCGTCTGGTCCTTCGGCGGCGGAGACAACGGTGAGTCGCGTGCGTTTGAAGTCGTTTTCACCGTGTTCTGCTTTTACGTTTGATTCCAAATCTCTGCTCTACGTGAAGCATTTTGGGTTTTATTCCCCGCAAAGCCTAGATCACGAGATGAGGTCGTGACCCCGAGTTTTGTATCCCCTGTTCTAAGTGTAATTTGTCAGAAAGAGATTATATGGATGTCGAAGATCTTGATTAGAGATCGACCCATAATCAGTTTCCCCGATATTTAAGCGTTTTCCGTAATCGGATATTTCGGTTTAGTTATATCGGATCCACCGATAAATGGCGTCATCTTATGGGCGTTTTGAGAATTGCTCGCAGTACACGTGATCTCAGACAGTGTATTGAGGTGTGGCGTTGTGTTGCGTTGTTATTCTCTCTGACAGGTAAGCTCGGGCACGGCGACACCAACCGTGTCTACAAACCCAAAGTGGTGGAGGCTCTACAGGGAATGTTCATCCGGAAAGTGTGCGCCGGAAGCCAGTCTTCTCTGGCTCTCACCTCTACCGGACAGGTAGGAAGAGAAGTGAAGGAACGTTAGAGAAGCGTATCGTCAGACGCTTTCGGGAGCTGAGTGTGTGTGTGTGTCTGTGTGTTGCGCTCGTTTCTCAGGTGTACGCGTGGGGTTGCGGTGCCTGTCTGGGCTGTGGATCCTCCGAAGCCACCGCTCTCCGCCCCAAGCTGATCGAGGAACTGGCCACCACCCGCGTTGTAGACATCTCTATAGGAGACAGTCACTGTCTGGCTTTATCACATGGTAAAATACTACACACACTCACACACACACTGAAGGTGTACGATTGTAGCGTGTCTGATTTGACGGATATTTCTGACTGAAGTCAAAGTGTTATTCTTGTGCTTATTGTTCTTCTTCTTCCTGCACATTTTGTAGATAATGAAGTTTATGCCTGGGGAAATAACTCAATGGGTCAGTGCGGTCAAGGGAACTCAACCGGCCCCATCACCAAACCCAAGAAGGTGATTGGTTTAGACGGAGTGGCCATTCAGCAGATTTCCGCAGGCACCTCCCACAGCCTGGCCTGGACCGCCCTTCCCCGAGACAGGTTAGCAGCATTCGCATCATCGACGTCTCGGGTCTCGAATGGACGAGTTCATCTCGAAGCGTTAATTCGGATGCTGTCTCACGTACTTCAAAACAGAACTCGGGCCGCGCAGTGTCCGGGCCGCGCAGTGTCCGGGCCGCGCAGTGTCCGGGCCGCGCAGTGTCCGGGCCGCGCAGATTTCACTTTCATCTGGCATGGAGTTATCACAGCGATCCTGACAGTGGTTTGGAAATACTTCAGTTTCTGATAACGACGGCAAATTTGCCCTCTGCAGCGTTTATTTAAACTGTTTGTATTCGGGTGCTAGGCTAGAGCTGCTAAGTTCATTTCTTGACCGCTGTTTTGCATCATAATAGTTAACGTTACATTATTCGAATAATTGGATAAAAAAATCTGTGAAATTTTAGGGCGGCTGTGTCTCAGTGGGTAGAGCGGGTTGTCCATTAATCCACTAATCGTAGGGTTGGTGGTTCGAATCCCGGCCCGGGTGATCCCATGCCG
>JAFFST010055022.1:19616-30724 GCA_022414735.1 Noturus placidus | reverse complement strand
TGTCCTTGGGCAAGACACTGAACCCTAAGTTGCCCCCGATGGCAAGCTAGCACCTTGCATGCAGCTCTGCTCCCATTGGTGTGTGAGTGTGTCTCATTAGTAAGTCGCTTGTAAATGTAAAATGTAAAAATGATATTTCTGTAAAGCTGCTTTGAGACAATGTACCATTGTAAAAAGCGCCATACAAATTGATACATTATAAATTTGTGGGTTACAGAACTGAATGAAGAATAATGTATGTAATATTGTTTTTGTGTCGGTGTGTTTTTATTAATTTCAATAAAAATGTGATCATTGTATTGGTTTGTGGTTTTTAAAAGTCAGATTTGTTACATTCACGAGATGAATTAAAAACTCTAATGTTTTAACAATTATACAAAAACAAAAAAATGACATTTTTAAAATGTATTTTTTTGGCCCAGAAATTTCCTTTCGGTGCATCACGAATGATATATGTTGTGTTATTAATAGGATTGCTCGTGTGTATGTGTGTGTGTGAGCAGGCAAGTGGTGGCATGGCACAGGCCGTACTGCGTGGATCTCGAGGAGAGCACTTTTGCTCATCTGCGTTCCTTCCTGGAGAGATATTGTGACGGTATTAATAACAAAGTCCCTCCGCTGCCCTTCCCTTCCTCCAAGTACGTCAAACCCGGTTACATTTGTCAAACAATTTCTGTTAGTTCCTGTTCTCACTTACGTTATAGCAGCTATAAACAGTCGTTATCTCACCTAGGGATCATTCTGCTTTATTGTTATTATTATTTTTACCGCGCACGGTTGTCACACGTTTGTTTCCGATTTGTCTCACTTGTAACACAGAGAGCACCACAACTTCCTGAAATTCTGCCTGAAGCTCTTATCCAATCATCTGGCTCTGGCGCTGGCAGGGGGCGTGGCCACCAGTATTCTAGGACGACAGGCTCGGCCTCTCCGCAACCTGTTGTTTAGATTGATGGACGCGTCGGTGCCTGATGAGATTCAGGAGGTGTGTGACTGTTTCTACGTGTAGTTTTTGATCGATTTTTGAGCCTGCACATTTTTACTGAAGTGTGTGTGTGTGTGTGTGTGTTTCAGGCGGTCATTGAGACTCTGTCTGTCGGTGCCACCATGTTGCTGCCACCTCTGAGGGAAAGAATGGAGCTTCTGCACTCACTCCTTCCCCAAGGACCTGACCGCTGGGAGAGTCTCTCTAAAGGACAGGTGAGCTGCTGTGTGTGTGTGTGGGTGTGTGTGTGTGTGTGTGTGTTGTTAATGCATGTTAACGTGCATCTCTGTGTTACAGAGGATGCAGCTGGACATCATTCTAACCAGCCTCCAGGATCACACCCATGTGGCTTCTCTGCTGGGCTACAGTTCTCCTCCAGATGTCTCGGAGTCCCTCACGCTGTCCTCAGACCCCACACACACACCGGACACACACCCCGACACACACCTTGCTGAGATCCTCATGAAAACTCTACTCCGGAACCTGGGCTTCTACACCGTGAGTATGCAGCACGTCAGGTGAAACTTGAAACTCTCTTACTGCACCTGCTGAGTCCACAACGTCATGTTAAGAGTGTGTGTGTGTGTGTGTGTGTGTGTGTGTGTGTGTGTTTACAGGATCAGGCGTTTGGGGAGTTGGAGAAGAACAGTGATAAGCATTTACAGGGAACGTCTTCATCTGATAACAGTCAGCCTGCTCACCTCCATGAGCTCCTCTGTTCTCTACAGAAACAACTGCTGGCCTTCTGCCACATGAACCCTGTCACAGAGGTACACACACTCTCTCTCTCTCTCTCTCTCTCTCACACACACACACACACACACACATTGTGCACACAAAGCATTGTGATTGGATGATGTCTGCCATGCTGACTGATTTGATAACATTGTGTGTGTGTGTGTGTGTGTGTGTGTGTGTGTAGGACTCCAGCAGCGTGGCCCTTCTCCATAAACACCTGCAGCTTTTGCTGCCTCATGCCACAGATATTTTCACTCGCTCTGCCGTGCTTCTGAAGGAGAGTTCTGGAAACGGCAGCGTGCGTGAGAAACTGCGAGGTATGTGTGCACACATACGCACACAAGAACATGAAACAGACGTATGTTATTTTAACACCCTGGTGTGTGTGTGTGTGTGTGTGTGGTAGATGTGATGTACGTGTCTGCGGCAGGGAGCATGCTGTGTCAGATCATGACGTCTCTGCTGTTATTGCCCGTGTGGGTGGCTCGTCCCCTGCTGAGCTTCCTGTTAGACCTTCTGCCTCCGTTAGACCGCCTGAACAGACTCCTGCCGGCCGCCGTGCCGTTAGAGGACCAGGAGCTGCAGTGGCCAGTTCAGGGTAAAATTCCAAAATAAAAGTCTGAGTAAAAACCGTTCTGCCTTTTTTACATTTTGGTGTGTTTGGTGTAGCGTGTATGGAGTCTCTCGATGGCTTAGTTGAATCTCTTGGTCTCTGTGAATGCTGGCAGGAATCTCAGAGCTGGTGGAGCCGGGGGGTGTGTCCGGTCCTGCCCAGTCCTGGGTGTGGCTCATGGATCTGGAGCGCACAGTGGCTTTGCTGATTGGCCGATGCCTGGGGGGAATGCTGCAAGGCTCCGCCCCTTCGCTGGAGGAACAGCACACGGCGTACTGGCTGAAAACCCCACTGTTCAGCAACGGCCTAGAGACAGACAAACTACAGCTAGGTATACACACATGCACACACACACATGCACACAGCTAGGTGCACACACACACATGCACACAGCTAGGTACACACACACACATGCACACAGCTAGGTACACACACACACATGCACACAGCTAGGTACACATGCACACAACTAGGTACACACACACACATGCAGTCAGCTAGGTATACACACACACACACACACACACGCCCCTACAGTCAGCTAGGTATACACACACACACACACACGCCCCTACAGTCAGCTAGGTATACACACACACACACACCGCCCCTACAGTCAGCTAGGTATACACACACACACACACACGCCCCTACAGTCAGCTAGGTATACACACACGCCCCTACAGTCAGCTAGGTATACACACACACACACACACGCCCCTACAGTCAGCTAGGTATACACACACACACACACACGCCCCTACAGTCAGCTAGATATACACACACAGACACACACACACACGCCCCTACAGTCAGCTAGGTATACACACACACACACGCCCCTACAGTCAGCTAGGTATACACACACGCCCCTACAGTCAGCTAGGTATACACACACGCCCCTACAGTCAGCTAGGTATACACACACACACACGCCCCTACAGTCAGCTAGGTATACACACACACACCGCCCCTACAGTCAGCTAGGTATACACACACACACACACGCCACACACACGCCCCTACAGTCAGCTAGGTATACACACACACCCCTACAGTCAGCTAGGTATACACACACGCCCCTACAGTCAGCTAGGTACACACACACACGCCCCTACAGTCAGCTAGGTATACACACACACACACACGCCCCTACAGTCAGCTAGGTATACACACACACACACACGCCCCTACAGTCAGCTAGGTATACACACACACACACACACACACACACACGCCCCTACAGTCAGCTAGGTATACACACACATATCACACACACACGCGCCCGTACAGTCAGCTAGGTATACACACACACACACACACGCCCCTACAGTCAGCTAGGTATACACACACACACACACGCCCCTACAGTCAGCTAGGTATACACACACACACGCACACACACACACACACACACACACGCCCCTACAGTCAGCTAGGTATACACACACACACACACACACACACGCCCCTACAGTCAGCTAGGTATACACACACGCCCCTACAGTCAGCTAGGTATACACACACGCACACACGCACACGCCCCTACAGTCAGCTAGGTATACACACACACACACACGCCCCTACAGTCAGCTAGGTATACACACACACGCCCCTACAGTCAGCTAGGTATACACACACACGCCCCTACAGTCAGCTAGGTATACACACACACGCCCCTACAGTCAGCTAGGTATACACACACACACACACACACACACGCCCCTACAGTCAGCTAGGTATACACACACACACACACACGCCCCTACAGTCAGCTAGGTATACACACACACACACACACACACACGCCCCTACAGTCAGCTAGGTATACACACACACACACACGCCCCTACAGTCAGCTAGGTATACACACACACACACACACGCCCCTACAGTCAGCTAGGTATACACACACACGCCCCTACAGTCAGCTAGGTATACACACACGCCCCTACAGTCAGCTAGGTATACACACACGCCCCTACAGTCAGCTAGGTATACACACACGCCCCTACAGTCAGCTAGGTATACACACACAGGTATACACACACACACACGCCCCTACAGTCAGCTAGGTATACACACACGCCCCTACAGTCAGCTAGGTATACACACACACACACACACACACACACGCCCCTACAGTCAGCTAGGTATACACACACACACACACACACACACACATACAGACACACGCCCCTACAGTCAGCTAGGTATACACACACACACACACGCCCCTACAGTCAGCTAGGTATACACACACACACACGCCCCTACAGTCAGCTAGGTATACACACACGCCCCTACAGTCAGCTAGGTATACACACACGCCCCTACAGTCAGCTAGGTATACACACACACACACGCCCCTACAGTCAGCTAGGTATACACACACACACACACGCCCCTACAGTCAGCTAGGTATACACACACGCCCCTACAGTCAGCTAGGTACACACACACGCCCCTACAGTCAGCTAGGTATACACACACACACACGCCCCTACAGTCAGCTAGGTATACACACACACACACACACACACACACGCCCGTACAGTCAGCTAGGTATACACACACCATATCACACACGCCCGTACAGTCAGCTAGGTATACACACACATATCACACACACACGCGCCCCTACAGTCAGCTAGGTATACACACACACACACACACACGCCCCTACAGTCAGCTAGGTATACACACACACACACACACACACACACACACACACGCGCCCCTCCAGTCAGCTAGGTATTGTTATATTGTGTGTGTGCATGTGTTAAAGACTCGTGTATCAGCGGTCTCCTGGAGGCGGCTCTGTGTGGGAACGAGGAGAAGAAGCCGTTTGACTGCGCTCTGCGAGCCGACATGTCTGTGTTAGTGGACCTAGCCCTCGGATCCACTAAAGAGCCCACATACAGCCTGTGGACCAACATGCTGGACTACGCCGTCAGCAAGGGTAATAAAAAACAACACACACATATTAATGTGTCTTATCAAGGTATTATAAATAATGATCTGAGAAAGAGCGAACTCAGCTGTATTGTGTGGTGTGTATGTAGACTGGGACAGTGCGACGCTGAGTAACGAGGCTTTGTTGGACACTGTGTCTCGCTTTGTTCTGGCGACGCTGCTGAAACACACAGGGCTGCTGGGTAACGCCTGCGGAGGGGGCAGGTAACACACACACACACACACACAGAGTGATCGATTACAGTTATTAGACTCCCAATCTGACTGCACTTTATACATGTGATGGTGTGTAAGGTACCAGCCATGCAAGCTTTTGGCTGAAGTGTACCGGAGTGTGTATAAGGTGCGGAATCGCTTACTGGCCTGCAAGAACATGGAGCTGGTCCAGACTCACTCACCATCCAGAGAACGCAGGGTACAAACACACACACATGCATCAGTATAGCATCATCTTACTTCCAGATGCTTATGTTACATATAAACACCTCCGTACCTCCTGTTTGTGTGTGTGTGTGTGTGTTAGATCTCTGAGAACGTGGACTCTGTGGAACTGGACCCACAGGAACATGCTTTCACTCGCACCATTGACGAGGAGGCGGAACTGGAGGAACGAGCCGACCGAGAGAGAGACCGAGAGGACAGCCATCAGGAGCAGGAGGACGAGGAGGAGAGGGAGCATGAGGTCATGACCGCAGGAAGTGAGAACGCGAACACACAAACACACACACGAGTCATAATTAGTCGGCAACAACATACGCTAAAAAATGATCTTTTCTTAGAAAAGTAAGCATGTCTGTTGTGACTGATTCGAACGCTGCCTCTTTGGGTGTAGAAATATTCCAGTGCTTTCTCTCGGCGCGTGACGCGGTGCGAACTCACCGAGAGCGAACTCGCACAAGCAGCGTCGGTGTCCCGGACGAGCACGTTCAGCCTGGCCAGGAGCGCAGGAACAGCGTCCCCTTACAGGACGGGCAAGACCTCTACACCGCCACCTGCAACACCATCATCCACCGCTGCGCCATGCTTCTAATGGCCGTCAGCCCGACGCTCACTCACACCGCCGACGAGCAGGCCGCTTTGAGCGGTGCCGTACAGGATGGAGGCGGATTTATGACCAGGTAAGTACTACTGTATACGCACTATAATCGGTCTGATACATGTATTAACGTGCAGCATTGGTTCAGCCTCAATAATAAATATAGCTGCAAGGGGCCAAGCAATATAGCTGCTAAATATATATAATATATGCACTGCACCGATACCGTGCAGGTACCGTCAGTTCATGCTTGTGATGGCTGCTACCAATTTTCATCTCAATATGCTGAAGGTTCAAACGTTATCAGCATTAACAGGAGTGCAAATGACTCCAAATTGTCTGTATTAACAGTTCGGACTGTCCTCTATCTTTCTCACAAGCTGTTCTACGGAAGAAGAATAAGAACGCTGACCGATTCAATAGTTGTCTACACGCGCTCAGCGCTCGGCCCCTAATAACAGTGCGTGTTGTGTGTTTAGGAGCGAGAGTTTGTCCACCGAGAGTCGTTCCATCCCGAGCGGTCCGAGTTACAGACTCACTAAATCCAGAAGCGAGTCTGATCTCTCCCAGCCCGAGTCTGACGAAGAAGGATACTCACTGGTCAGTACACATGTCGATGTTGATCACGCTTATCCTGTCGTACTGTGTGTAAATTCGACTGAGGAAACATCTCCATGAACTCTTACAGAGCGCCAAAAGGAACGCTGACCTGGATCTGGCGTTCACTCCTAAAAAGAGAGGTCAGTCTCTTCGTTTAATTGGCTTGTAAATGGGCTTTTCTGTGTGTTGAAGTGGATCTTAACCTTCCTGATTTTATACAGAAGTCAACATGGAGTCAATAAAAAAAAACAACAACATGGAGGACAGAGCGCAAGTCTTATTAGCGAGTGAAAGTAAGGCGGTTAAGACAGGAAAAATATACGTATCATTCCCATAATTCCAGTGTTGCAACGAACAATGAATAAGAGCGTGGACGTGATGTCCGATTTATTTATTTATTTATTTATTTACATACGGCTGCATAAAGTCTCCCAATTTCTCTCGAGACTAACGGAAGTGTATACGTTGTGATAAAACGTTTACGTTCGGTGTCTGATTTACTCGTTTTGACTCGATACGCCTTCTTACTTCGCTCCTCGTCAGACTTCGCACACAGCACTCCGGACTCTGCCGACTGGTTCGGCCGGCGTTCGGGTCGCGAGTGCCTTTACGGCTCCCCTCAGTCTTACGAGGAGTCCGACTTGTACCTGAGCTGCACGCTGCACATCCACATGCTCATCGAGAACATCGTCAGCTTCGTCAGCGGCGACGTGGGAAACCCGCCCGGATTCAAGGAACCAGAGGAGAGCATGTCGACTACTCCTCAAGCTACGATTATAGCCATGGAGCAGCAGCAGGGCAGAGCGGAGGTACAGGACATGCTTAGGAGACATTTATTGAGCTTTTACGGAAGGAGTCTCCAGTGTAGCTGGAGGTGTAAAAAAATAATAATAATTTGCTGTCGTGTAAGAGGAATAAAACACTCTGTTATAGGAAATGTGTTTTTTATGTGTGTGCATAGCTGCGATTAGATGCTCTTCATCAGATCGTGGTTTTAATCTCTGGGATGGAGGAGAAGAGCAGTCAGGCCGGAGAAGAGGGCGTGGCCGGGCGTGGTCCCACTGCCTTTCACTCCGCCTCCTTGCTGACGTCAGTCAGACTGCAGTTCTTGGCAGGATGCTTTGGTCTCTGCGCGTGTAATGGCGGACTGAAGGGTGAGAGCGTCGAGCTGCACCACTACCAGGTAATCAAACTGGTTACATCATTTTTCCACTTAATCAGCCAAGACTTGTCTGGTGTCTGATCTTTGGTTCTTGAACCAAATATTTTATTTTTTCCAGGACGGCATTCGAGCTGCTAAAAAGAGATTACAGGTGGACATTCAGATGGCGGTGCACAAAATTTACCAGCAGCTTTCCATCACACTGGAGAGAGCTCTTCAGTCTAATAAGCACCATATAGGTAATGTACAGAAGCGAACTGCATCTCACACACACACACACACACACACACACGTTGTGCACTGAGTAGTCGTGTATGTTCTTGTGCACACAGAGGCTCAGCAGCGGCTGCTGTTAGTGACCGTGTTTGCCCTCAGCGTGCGCTACCAACCCGTGGACGTTTCACTGGCCATCTCAAGCGGTCTGCTAGACGTGCTCTCTCAGCTGTGCGGTAAGGAAACTCTGCTGGGACACGCCCTCCAGCTCCTGCACAAACCCGCCGACTCCCAGCTCAGCACGGCACTCAAAGTGGCCAGCACCCGACTGCTGCAGATCCTCGCCATCAGCACCGGGTAAACAAACAAACAAACAAAACCAACTAACGCCACGACGTTTAAACCTGCCGTTAACAAACATTTTTAGGCAAACGACCCCAAATTACGACCTTCTGAATTTTCTGCGATCCTCAGGCCGTCAGGTTTCCGAGTCAAACCGTAAAACGTTTAGTGATTTCATTCTTAAACACACCGGCGAGCTCTGGGTCTCTCTTTAAATGTTGTCATAATCTGCGGCTCAAACCGAAAACTCTGACCTTACGCTCAAAATGTGTATATTAATCTAGAAAAATCCAGAACACTGCTACAAAGCAAGAGCCTTCGGTAGGTTTGAAGGCGACATGAGAGTTAAAAAGAGAGAAAAAAACAATAAAAAAGGACAAGCGAAGAGTAACTCTAGTCAACAACGCTCTATATTGGCTTCTTGTCAGTCATTTTATAGCCACACCCCCCAACTAGGTATGTCATGATATCAAAAATCTAGGCTCTGGCTAATACTGGCGAGAGAGAGATATTAGTTATCAAACACTGTCTGACAATGACTAATAAACATTGCTAAGTGCTAATAACAAGTCCTGAAACACACACACACACACACACACACACCTTATACTCTGAATGCAGGCGTTAGTTTAAATTCACTGATCTGGTGGGAGGAGTGAAAGATTTATTAAAAGCATGAACATGTGAATAATTATTAGTGACGTTAGGCTGCATCCGTCTGACAGGACACGGGCTGAATGGAGATGCACGGTGGAACATTAGGAGGTCGTTTATAACACTGCAATGTCGTTAACAAATAACTAGCTCTCGCGAACATTACATGAAGTGTAACGTTAGCTGGTTTCACGGCCACAATGCAGCTGCATGGGGTTTTAATCATTAGAGAACACACACACACACACACACACTCACACACACACACTAACTACTGCTGTTCTGTGTCAGGACGTACGCTGATCGTTTGAGCCCTAAAGTGGTTCAGGCTCTGTTGGACCTACTCTGTAGTCAGCTGAAGACTTTGCTGTCTCAGGCTGCCGGAAGTGTCCTCAGCACAAGTCCAGAGTCTGAAGAGAAGACGGACGACGGCACAGACGACACAAAAAAAGACTTGAGGGGTAGGTCAAAGACTTCACAAAAAAAATCTTTTAATTATCAGTTACACATGCAGATAAATAAGTGTGTGTGTATGTGTGTGTGTGTGTGTGTGTGTGGTTTCAGCATTACTGCGTAAGCACCACACAGCAGAGCTACACCTCGGGGACTTTCTGGTGTTTCTGAGGAGAGTCGTATCTTCCAAAGCCATCCAGTCCAAGATGGCGTCTCCTAAATGGACCGAAGTGCTGCTGAACATCGCGGTGCAAAAATGCTGTTCAGGTACGCGGACCTCGCCGTACAGATGTTTGTTGCTTTTTTAAAACTGTTAATTTACTCTTAAATATTTCTTAAAATTTCCTAAATTACAGTACGTTCTCTCAACGTCGGTTTTTAGGAAAATATCTCTCCGTAAATGCTTAACCTGGTGAATCTTATAAGGTAGATTATTATTATTATTGTTATTATTATTATCATCATCAAGTGTGGCGCTTGCGTTTCAGGTGTTCCGCTCGTGGGGAATTTGAGGACCCGGCTGCTGGCCCTGCATGTCCTGGAGGCTGTACTTCCTGCCCGTGAGAGTGGCGTCGAGGATCATCAAACGACCCAGGTCGCATCCTAAACGCATTACTACACCAAGTTCTCGTTACGCAGCTACAGAAAAAATTTCAGCTGGGCACAAACTAAAAAGCAGGTCCATGGTTTGTTTTTCCTGTTCGATTGAATTTACTGAGCACGAGACATGGCGGCAATGAAGGGCGAACGAGGTGCCAATATTTGTACCCTTGGTGAAAATGTAGTGAATTTCAAATGCGTTTGCATTATAAGAGATTTACTGACGGGCGCCACGTTACGTGAGCGTGTGTGGGGGAGGTTCGGGACGCCGAAGGGCGCCGATTCTTTTACCGCTACTCAAGAGTGCAGAGTATGCATCCGGGTCACGGTGGACCTGACGTCTAGCCCATGAATACGAGTGGGAAGCTGGAATACAGCCTGAATGGGGAAACAATAATATTTAAATATTTTAGCGAGAGAGACACTCTGCGTTAGCGAGGAGTACTCGGAGCGGTCAAAACCGTGATGTTAATGCACTATATAGTGAGCATATACGGTATTGAGAGACGAATCAGGTGTTTTCATTAATTACAGCTTGTGCAGAAGTCATTAACGTCGTTGCTTTTCAACGTCAGGTGGTCGAAAGGTTGTTCTCTCTGCTGTCGGACTGCATGTGGGAGGCTCCTGTCGCTCAGGCCAAACACACCGTCCACCTGAAGGAGAGAGAACAAGAGGTCAAACTCCAGGTGAACAACACAAGCTAGTGCCAAATAAATTATATATATATATATATATA